>SSNP01000091.1:749627-792127 GCA_006937955.1 Pachypanchax playfairii | reverse complement strand
TCCAGGCTCCAGCCCAGGGTCCAGACCAGGGTCCAGACTAGGGTCCAGACCAGGGTCCAGTCCAGGGTCCAGTCCGGGGTCCAGACCAGGGTCCAGTCCAGGGTCCAGACTAGGGTCCAGACTAGGGTCCAGTCCAGGGTCCAGACCAGGGGCCAGTCCAGGGTCCAGACCAGGGTCCAGACTAGGGTCCAGACTAGGGTTCAGTCCAGGGTCCAGACCAGGGTCCAGACCAGGGTCCAGACTAGGGTCCAGTCCAGGGTCCAGACTAGGGTCCAGACTAGGGTTCAGACTAGGGTCCAGACTAGGGTCCAGACTAGGGTCCAGTCCAGGGTCCAGACTAGGGTCCAGACTAGGGTTCAGTCCAGGGTCCAGACCAGGGTCCAGACCAGGGTCCAGACCAGGGTCCAGTCCAGGGTCCAGACCAGGGTCCAGACCAGGGTCCAGTCCAGGGTCCAGACTAGGGTCCAGACTAGGGTTCAGACTAGGGTCCAGACTAGGGTCCAGACCAGGGTCCAGTCCAGGGTCCAGACTAGGGTCCAGACTAGGGTTCAGACTAGGGTCCAGACTAGGGTCCAGACCAGGGTCCAGACCAGGGTCCAGTCCAGGGTCCAGACCAGGGTCCAGACCAGGGTCCAGTCCAGGGTCCAGACTAGGGTCCAGACTAGGGTCCAGACTAGGGTCCAGTCCAGGGTCCAGACCAGGGTCCAGTCCAGGGTCCAGACTAGGGTCCAGACTAGGGTCCAGACTAGGGTCCAGACTAGGGTTCAGACTAGGGTCCAGACTAGGGTCCAGACCAGGGTCCAGTCCAGGGTCCAGACTAGGGTCCAGACTAGGGTCCAGTCCAGGGTCCAGACTAGGGTCCAGACTAGGGTTCAGACTAGGGTCCAGTCCAGGGTCCAGACCAAGGTCCAGTCCAGGGTCCAGACTAGGGTCCGACCAGGGTCCAGACTAGGGTCCAGTCCAGGGTCCAGACTAGGGTTCAGGCTAGGGTCCAGACTAGGGTCCAGACCAGGGTCCAGTCCAGGGTCCAGACTAGGGTCCAGACTAGGGTCCAGACCAGGGTCCAGTCCAGGGTCCAGTCCAGGGTCCAGTCCAGGGTCCAGACCAGGGTCCAGTCCAGGGTCCAGACTAGGGTCCAGACTAGGGTCCAGACTAGGGTCCAGTCCAGGGTCCAGACCAGGGTCCAGTCCAGGGTCCAGACTAGGGTCCAGACTAGGGTCCAGACTAGGGTCCAGACCAGGGTCCAGACCAGGGTCCAGTCCAGGGTCCAGACTAGGGTCCAGACTAGGGTCCAGTCCAGGGTCCAGACTAGGGTCCAGACTAGGGTTCAGTCCAGGGTCCAGACCAGGGTCCAGACCAGGGTCCAGACCAGGGTCCAGTCCAGGGTCCAGACCAGGGTCCAGACTAGGGTTCAGACTAGGGTCCAGACCAGGGTCCAGTCCAGGGTCCAGTCCAGGGTCCAGACTAGGGTCCAGACTAGGGTCCAGTCCAGGGTCCAGACCAGGGTCCAGTCCAGGGTCCAGACTAGGGTCCAGACCAGGGTCCAGTCCAGGGTCCAGACTAGGGTCCAGACTAGGGTTCAGTCCAGGGTCCAGACCAGGGTCCAGTCCAGGATCCAGTCCAGGGTCCAGACCAGGGTCCAGACTAGGGTCCAGACCAGGGTCCAGTCCAGGGTCCAGACTAGGGTCCAGACTAGGGTCCAGTCCAGGGTCCAGACCAGGGTCCAGTCCAGGGTCCAGACCAGGGTCCAGTCCAGGGTCCAGACTAGGGTCCAGACTAGGGTTCAGTCCAGGGTCCAGTCCGGGGTCCAGACCAGGGTCCAGTCCGGGGTCCAGACCAGGGTCTAGACAGTGTCTGATCATGTCCTCTGTTCTCTAAGAAAACCTTAAAGATCAAAAGTTACAGAAACAAACCACCATGTAACGAAACCTGAACATGTAATTAACCCCTTCTATTAATATAAACACACTCATTAAACACATGATGTTGATCTCTGTATGGAAAGTTTCACTGTCCAGAGATTAATTCTGTCCAGATGTTCGATCTTGCTGGGCATCGTGGGCAGAGCTAGTGAGCGCACCCAGACGTTCACTGCCAAATGCAACCCCCGACTCTGAGATCTATGCAGCAGGCTGTGATGCTCTGGCTGCTCACATTGCCCACCCTGCCAGATGGAGAACTAATCACAGGAACAGCGTGCAGCTTGAGCCCCAGAGTTAGTCCTGTCTGTGTGGACACAATGCAGAATGCTAAACTCTGTCTTTCAAAGAACTGGGCTGTCACACTCTTGTGTTTGCTAACTCCATCTGTCTTTCTCAGTCCTGGATCCTTTTCAGAGTTTTACATCAATGCACATCCAGCTTTCGATCTTTGTTTCATTCCTTGCTGTTGTAGAAAAAAAATCCTACAATGACTCAACGGACAGTAAACACAAAGAAAAAATATTAAATATTGCTAATGTTTAGCTGTCAGCTGCTGAGCATTCTTGTAAGAAGAGTAGCTGGAGAAGATAAGAGGGACTATTTTGGTTTGGATTTTGGATTCCCATCACTGATGAGATTAGCGGGCACAGACACAGACAGACAGACATATTACCAAAGCCTCCATCTGAAAAAAATCGCAATAAAAGATTATGTATAATCTTGTTGTCCACAGATTTCTCTGCTTCCTCAGTCCTGTTTGACATCATTCATGTCCTGTGTGAATCCTTTGTGAGTGTAATTCAGCAGCATGTTCACGTTGGATCATTTTAACAACTTCATTGAGTTTAAAACAAAAATTCAATTGAATTCATGTTTATTTATTAAGAGCCAGTTCATAAAGTCATTTCAAGGCACGAAACAGAAAAACCAAATCTATTAAAAGATTTACTGTCTGAGGAACCAGCTGATTAGGTTGAATCATCAATTCAACACAATCCTCCATCCTGAGCAGCAGAACCAGAACCAGAGTGAAGACACATGGACAGTATGTCCTCCAGCAGTCTTACACTAGCAGCATAACTAAAGGGATGGATCAGGAGAACCTCCAGCAGTCTGAGACTATACCAGCATAACTAAAGGGATGAACCAGGAGAACCTCCAGCAGTCTGAGACTATAGCAGCATAACTAAAGGAATGGATCCAGAAAACTGAAGCTAACAGAGTTTCTGTCTGATGGATAAAAAGTAGACGCTGGTTCTACAGGAGAGGAGCCTGATAACTGAAAGCTCTTCCTCCTGTTCTACTTTTAGAACCTCTAGGAACTAGAAGCAGACCTGCAGTCTGAGAGTGAAGTGTTTTGTTAGGAACATATGGAACAATGAGAGCTTTAATATCAGATCCTGGATCCTGGTAAGTTTCTATCTGGAGCTGTGAATTTGATTTGATTTGCCTTTATTGTCCCAAGGTGCAAAGGGCAAGGACACTTGTACACAGCACCAATTGCTCAGGTCAACTAACAGAGATCTAATAATCAATAAGACACATCTATATCTTTTATTTGTTGGTTATGTAATGATAACATAAAAATATACTAAACATTTGTAATTAAACTTTAATACAGAAACTGATACAAAGTTCTAAAAACACTGAAGCAGCAAACTGTCAAAAACAATGTGCATCATTCTAAGAACATTCTCTTTGTTCAGGGGGGTAGATCAGCTCTGGAACCACAGGGTCACCGGTTTGAATCCCTGCTCCATATGGAAGAAGATCACTTTATGTTGATGTGTCTATGGGACACTTCACCTGCCTGTCTGTTTGGTGGTCACATGGTCTGGTGGCACCTGGCAGCTTCACCTCTGTCAGTGTCACGACTATGGCACAACATGTGTGTGTGTGGCCCACCTGTCCTCCCGCCCGTCCGTCTGTCCGCCCGTCCGTCCACCCATTTTCTAAACCTTCTTCTTCCTGTTCAGGGTCTCAGGGAGCTGGTGTCGACCTCTAGCAGTCTTTCGGTGAGAGGGGGTGGACACCCTGGACAGGTCACCGGCCCATCACAGGGCCACACATAGACAAACAACCATTGACACTCACACCTAGGAACAATTTAGAGTCACCAATTAACCTCTTGCATGTTTTTGGGTTGTGGGATGAAACCAGAGTCCCCAGAGAAAACCCATTCATACAAGAGGAGAACATGCAAACTCCGTGCAGAAAGACCACGGCCCGGATTCAAACCCAGAACCTTCTCACAGCAAGGAAACAGGTCTACCAGCCATGCAGTCCTGGTTCTGAACTGTAGTGTCCAGTCTAAACGTATCCTCTGGACTATGGCAGTAGTGTAATGGACACTGACAGGATAGTTTAGCTCCACTGCAAGGAGCATGTGTGATGGAGACTCATTAATTACCTCAAACAGAACAATCACAGCCTTCAAGTTGGAATGTCCATCAACTGTCTGTGTCCCAACGTCCAGGAAGAGTGAGTGTCCTCATCTCACAGAAAATAGCAGCCAGTGTCAGTCACTGACAGCGCTCTCTTGTCAACACAGTACAGGAAATGTAAAACACCATAAAAGTATGATAATAAACTGTGTCAAAAATACACTGACAGCTATACATAAACTCTCTCATTTAATTTTAAATGGAATGAACAAATGAATGTGTCAAAAGAGAGAAAAAATGAAAGGTTTGTGAATATTCATGTACAGAGAAGGAGGCGGAGCTAATGTATCACATGTACAAATATTTCCTTCAGATTGTGTTTACAGTGTAGCAACAATGACTCATAGCCAAACAGTTAGGACAAAACGTTATAATATTAATGACATTAATGGGTCATATTGACCCTTTGAAATCCTTGAATACAGGTGTTCCCATGACTACAGGTGTATTAAATCCAGCCCACTGGCTGCAGCCTGTGTTCCTGTCAGGATGTCAGTGAGTTCCAGCTGGTACCTGGTAGGATGAACCTGTGACCCAGGTCCAACTGTAAAACAGGCTCAGTTCAGAACATCAGCAGCTCAGCCATGAATGATAGGCCACATAAACTCAGAGCAGGTCAGAATGTGCTGAAGACCACAGTGAGCAGAACTCAGGACCTTCTTGTATAGTCAGCAGGTTTAGATGTCTACAGCTCATGTGACCTTCTGATTGGCTGAAGAAACGGAGAGCTTCCTGGAAGGGGTTCCCACAGCCGAGCAGCTGCATTCAGGTCTTACATCACTCAGTATGGTGCAAAGTGTTGGATTCAGTACTGTAAAACCCAAAACCACTGGACTCCAGAACCGTTTAACTGGTTCGTTAGACAGAATCGTTTGTATAAAACGTTGAATCTGGACTTGTTGATGTGAACTGGACTTGTTGATGTGAACAGGACTTGTTGATGTGAACAGGACTTGTTGATGTAAACAGGACTTGTTGATGTAAACAGGACTTGTTGATGTGAACAGGACTTGTTGATGTAAACAGGACTTGTTGATGTGAACAGGACTTGTTGATGTNGAACAGGACTTGTTGATGTAAACAGGACTTTTTGATGTGAACTGGACTTGTTGATGTGAACAGGACTTGTTGATGTAAACAGGACTTGTTGATGTGAACAGGACTTGTTGATGTAAACAGGACTTTTTGATGTAAACAGGACTTGTTGATGTGAACAGGACTTGTTGATGTGAACAGGACTTGTTGATGTAAACAGGACTTTTTGATGTGAACTGGACTTGTTGATGTAAACAGGACTTGTTGATGTGAACAGGACTTGTTGATGTAAACAGGACTTGTTGATGTGAACAGGACTGTGATGTGAACAGGACTTGTTGATGTAAACAGGACTTGTTGATGTGAACAGGACTTGTTGATGTAAACAGGACTTGTTGATGTGAACAGGACTTGTTGATGTGAACAAGACTTGTTGATGTGAACAGGACTGTGATGTAAACTGGACTTGTTGATGTAAACAGGACTTGTTGATGTGAACAGGACTTGTTGATGTAAACAGGACTTGTTGCTGTGAACAAGACTTGTTGATGTAAACAGGACTTGTTGATGTGAACAGGACTTGTTGATGTGAACAGGACTTGTTGATGTGAACAGGACTTGTTGATGTAAACAGGACTTGTTGATGTGAACAGGACTTGTTGATGTAAACAGGACTTGTTGATGTGAACAGGACTTGTTGATGTAAACAGGACTTGTTGATGTGAACAGGACTTGTTGATGTAAACAGGACTTGTTGATGTGAACAAGACTTGTTGATGTAAACAGGACTTGTTGATGTAAACAGGACTTGTTGATGTGAACAGGACTTGTTGATGTAAACAGGACTTGTTGATGTGAACAGGACTGTGATGTAAACAGGACTTGTTGATGTAAACAGGACTTGTTGATGTGAACAGGACTTGTTGATATAAACAGGACTTGTTGATGTGAACAGGACTTGTTGATGTAAACAGGACTTGTTGATGTAAACAGGACTTGTTGATGTGAACAGGACTTGTTGATGTAAACAGGACTTGTTGATGTGAACAGGACTTGTTGATGTGAACAGGACTTGTTGATGTAAACAGGACTTGTTGATGTGAACAGGACTGTGATGTAAACAGGACTTGTTGATGTAAACAGGACTTGTTGATGTGAACAGGACTTGTTGATGTAAACAGGACTTGTTGATGTGAACAAGACTTGTTGATGTAAACAGGACTTGTTGATGTAAACAGGACTTGTTGATGTGAACAGGACTTGTTGATGTAAACAGGACTTGTTGATGTGAACAGGACTGTGATGTAAACAGGACTTGTTGATGTGAACAGGACTGTGATGTAAACTGGACTTGTTGATGTAAACAGGACTTGTTGATGTAAACAGGACTTGTTGATGTGAACAGGACTTGTTGATGTAAACAGGACTTGTTCATGTGAACAGGACTTGTTGATGTAAACAGGACTTTTTGATGTGAACTGGACTTGTTGATGTGAACAGGACTTGTTGATGTGAACTGGACTTGTTGATGTAAACAGGACTTGTTCATGTGAACAGGACTTGTTGATGTAAACAGGACTTTTTGATGTGAACAGGACTTGTTGATGTAAACAGACTTGTTGATGTGAACATGACTGTGATGTAAACTGGACTTGTTGATGTAAACAGGACTTGTTGATGTAAACAGGACTTGTTGATGTGAACAGGACTTGTTGATGTAAACAGGACTTGTTGATGTGAACAGGACTTGTTGATGTGAACTGGACTTGTTGATGTAAACAGGACTTTTTGATGTAAACAGGACTTGTTGATGTGAACAGGACTTGTTGATGTAAACAGGACTTGTTGATGTGAACAGGACTTGTTGATGTAAACAGGACTTGTTGATGTGAACAGGACTTGTTGATGTAAACAGGACTTGTTGATGTGAACAAGACTTGTTTTTTTATAATTTGACTATATAAATACTACATTGAACTGAATATTATGTTACTATTATAACATGATTATATTTTGTGTTTCTTTGTATATAATTCAGTAAATGAACATATTCATACAATATAAACACTGTGATTGGTTCATTTCATATCGTTAGAATTATCAGGTCGTAACTGTAATGTATTCCAACACGTGACATCATTTACACGCATGTAATGACTCGTTCACACACATAAAGAGACGGATCTTACCAATGCAGACGTGTTGAAGCAAGCTGAATCATCAACAACGTGCAATCTGCTTCTAATAAAACTCTACAAACAAACATGTTTGTAAACAAAACATTTATTTTTATTTGCACAGTCATTTAAAATAAATATATTTCTTAGCCGTTGGGTTTTGTGAACTTCAAATGGACTTTGCTGCTGCTGCTTTGTTTGAAAAGCATTTATACGAATGAGAAGCGTTAACTCACCCAGAGTGATATTTTGAACTGTGCTTTATTGTTCTGACCTGCATCTCTTTGTAATAGTAATGAATTTCACACAGTTCCAGTTTACTGGCTCTTAAAATGAAGCACTTTTCAGTTCAAACACGTGTGACATTTAGACACGCTGCTGCTTCGTCCTTGGCCTCAGATCCAGATATCACTAAATGTTCTGTAGTTACGTGTCGCCTGAGAAGGTAAACTGAAGGCTTTCAGCTGATTTTCACTTCTTCAAGGTGAACATGTTAAAATAAACTACAAGCGTAGAAAAATCAGCTATTTGACCAATTTCACAAAACTCTAATAACAGAGATGTAAATGACAAGATGTGTGTGTGTGTGTCATGTTCCTAACCTGTCTATTATAGTATTATTATAATGTCCATGTGTGACTCAGTCCTGACGCATGTCAAGACGTTTGTCTCAGTCATGTGACACGTTACAGCTAAAACTAGTGAGAACCCAGACAATGATCACATGACCCAGTTTTAATCTTGGGTCCTGTTCAGGGTCTGGGGAGCTGGTTCTTGGTGTCTGTCTCCAGCGGTTACTGGGTAAGGGGCGGGGCTACACCTGGACAGGTCACCTGTCCATTACAGGGACTGTATCTTCATAAATGGATGAAGTCTGTAGATCATCCTAAGATGTTCCGCAGGAGGATCATCTAGTTTCTAAACACCAGACAGAAACCAACGATCCCACATGTTAAAACAAACTTATTATTTTATCAGAATATTGTTTAACTCTCGGCTGTAATCTCAGTCTGTCTCCATGTTTGTTTACATACTAACACTGAACGTGTTCATCTGATGACATCACAACATGGCCGACAGTTTCTCACTTACATTTTCTACTCAAGTAGGTTTATGATTATTTTATTTTTAAATGCATTTATATTAATGATTTGTGTAAAAATAAGTTATTTATATCAAACTGAAGCGCTTTTAATTTATTTTTATTCTTTTTCGTACAAACACACTTTAAATTGAATAAAATCTAAAATTTTCAATGTTATAACAGTTAATAAAACTAAATTGGAGTAGTTGTTTTATCGTTTGTCTTTTTAAACATATTGTCTCTGTAACAGAGACGAAATCTGATCATCGATGTTTAAAATGAAAGTTGTTTAATTTATTTAATTGTTTTAGAAAAACCTTTTTACTTTTATACAACAGGCAGTTAGTGTCCAACGTCATGACTCAGTTTCTAAATAAATTCAAGCCCTGGAGCATCTAACCTGTGATTTATTCATACCAGATGCTCAACACTTTATCCTTTCAGGGTTTGATGCAGCGCTCTATTTGTTTATCAAAGCTGATAGATAGAAAAGGCGTAATTCATCCTGGAATGAAACTGCTCATTGCAGTCAGTGAACATGAAAATTGGATTGAGATAGATAAGTCAATCTGTGGGTCGGATCCTTTTACCGTTGACCTGAAAGAGTGAGAGTTTGGAGGTAGAGAGAGAGAGAGAGAGAGAGAGAGAGAGAGAGAGAGAGAGAGAGGGAGAGAGAGAATGCTGCTCCAGCTTTTCACTTCATAAATATTTATTAACTCAAAGTATTTCAGACTCAAAGACTTCAATGTTTTGTATTTGTTTAATATTTTCTTGCTTGTACTTTGTCCAGATTTATATTAATAATATTTAGCATTTTCAAATATACATGATTTAAATACATATGGACGTGTAGGACTGGAGGTTGGTGAGAAGTTGGTTTGTTTATACATATATTTATCCTGGCTGGTGGTTCAGGCTCCTATGGTGGTTCAGGCTCCTGGCTGGTGGTTCGGGCTTCTGGCTGGTGGTTCAGGCTCCTGGCTGGTGGTTCAGGCTCCTATGGTGGTTCAGGCTCCTATGGTGGTTCAGGCTCCTATGGTGGTTCAGGCTCCTGGCTGGTGGTTCAGGCTCCTGGCTGGTGGTTCAGGCTCCTGGCTGGTGGTTCAGGCTCCTGGCTGGTGGTTCAGGCTCCTATGGTGGTTCAGGCTTCTGGCTGGTGGTTCAGGCTCCTATGGTGGTTCAGGCTTCTGGCTGGTGGTTCAGGCTCCTGGCTGGTGGTTCAGGCTCCTATGGTGGTTCAGGCTCCTATGGTGGTTCAGGCTCCTGGCTGGTGGTTCAGGCTCCTATGGTGGTTCAGGCTCCTATGGTGGTTCAGGCTCCTGGCTGGTGGTTCAGGCTCCTGGATGTTGTTGAACAACCTTGGGAGCTAATCCACAGTTGGATGGGAGTCTCCACGTCTCTGCACACCTGTGGTCTCCTCTTTGGACAGGTGCTTCCATCCTTGCCTTTCTGTGGGGTGTGATGTCCGGTTGGTGTGGTGGGGTCTCTGACCTGGGCGTGGCTTCTCTGGTGGTCCTTTACTGAGTATTGGAGCAGGTCCCTGTATGCCATAGCCACCTGGCCCTGCAGGGGGCGGTCCCTGTGTGATGGGCTTGGTAGCTCCTCCTCCTGCTAGTTGGCATTAATGTAACAGTGTTATGTCATAATAATAATAAAATATTTTCATTCAGTACTTGATCAGTATATTTTTAAGAGCCGGCTGGTTTGTGGAGGTTGAATTAACATAAAAACTCTCAGGCTGTAGAAAGCTGGTTCGTCCCAGCAGGAGGAAGATGAGCTTGTTTATCAAAGCTTTGATGCTGGATATTTTGTTATCAGCTCAATGCACTGACACTTTCCTGTTGGTGAAAAGTAGTGAAAGATTTGGCAGCCCCTTCATTCCTCTTCACAGAGCCAAGCTACACAGCCTACAGCTGCTTTCCTTCTCACTCCAGTGTGAAGCTTCACACCAGCTTTTCTGTTCATACTGAGAATTAACTCATAAAGAGCTCAGAAATATTGATGATAAAAACAATTAGCTTTAACAAAAACAATAAAACAACAAAGCAACAAACTGTGTTTACAGTTTGCTGAAGATATTTAAAGTTAGAACTGTATATTTATATAATTTACCTGTTTGTTCTCTGTAAACATGTAAATAACTTCATCCTATTTATTGAATCATTTATTATCTCTGAACAAAAGACCATTTCATACACATATATAAATGTTTATTAATGTTTTCATTTTAAAATAAATACATTAGTTATTATTTTCTCCTGTTTTGAGTTTGATCAATAAAAATACAAATATAACAATGTTGGACAAACAACAAATTGAGTTTTACATTAAAAGGTGAATCTTAAATAGAAACAAACCTGATACAATCAGCTGTTTTCTGTCAGAATCAGTTTGAGGACATTTTCTCTTTTTCATTTTCTTTGTTTTAATTTGAATTCAGTTCAGTAATTTTAAGTTGCTTCAGTCAACAAGAAAACAAGTCCGGGTCACATCAACAGGTCCAGATTCAAAGGTGTGTATGTACAGACAGTAATGCTAATTAGCGAAAAGAACCAGCTGATTGGGTCAACTCTTCATTTCAACACCATCCTTCATTCTGAGCAGCAGAACCAGGATACGTTCTGTCTGTACCCACTGGGCAGTCTGAGACTATAGCAGCATAACTAAAGGGATGGACCAGGAGAACCTCCAGCAGTCTGAGACTATAGCAGCATAACTAAAGGGTGGATCAGGAGAACCTCCAGCAGTCTGAGACTATAACAGCATAACTAAAGGGGTGGATCAGGAGAACCTCCAGCAGTCTGAGACTATAACAGCATAACTAAAGGGGTGGATCAGGAGAACCTCCAGCAGTTTGAGACTATAGCAGCATAACTAAAGGGGTGGATCAGGAGAACCTCCAGCAGTCTGAGACTATAACAGCATAACTAAAGGGGTGGATCAGGAGAACCTCCAGCAGTCTGAGACTATAACAGCATAACTAAAGGGGTGGATCAGGAGAACCTCCAGCAGTTTGAGACTATAGCAGCATAACTAAAGGGATGGATCAGGAGAACCTAAGCTAACAGAGAAAATCCCCTAATAATTATGTACTACTGCTCTTTAAGGTCATATGTGTACACGTACGTGTGCACGTATGTGTGCACATACACTACTTGTATCATTGCTGGAACAGTTTACTGTTTTATATTATAACTGAACGCGAGACGCTGATCCAGAGACGATGGTGGCTGTTAGTTTTCATGTACAAGCAGATGAAGTGACTAACGTTCAGACTTTATGATCAACAAGGAATATTAAAATATGCCTTTTTAATTAGAAATGAATTAAAACCTTTTATAGCTCATGTTGAACTGAAATATATGAAACATTTCTAATCAGTCAGAACTTTTTGGAGTTCAGAACTCTGCTTTTGAAATATAGTAGATTTTTTTTTCTCATTTACTTGTTTGAGGCTCAACTGTTAATTCAGTATTTTTAAAGAGCTCCAGTCTCTTCATGATAATAATTTACTAAACAGGAGTTAAAACCTCTGAATGGAAACGTGATCTGTGTTTAAGCTGCGTCTCTGCTGTTAATCTGAAAACATTCGGTGGTTTGTACCTTTTGAATTGAATGTTACAAAGTCTGTTCTACACAGACGTGTTCATCACCTCATCCAGTATTCTGTGTGATCTCAGTCTGCTTCCTGTCCGCCTTACCGGGTTTTAAAGGTCCAGAGCTCTGACCCAAATCCTACATTCCTATTTAATTCACTAGTCAACTCACACCTCACCTTTGATATTGGTATAATTTGAAATCAACCGCCCGCCCTCAAAGACTTCACCCTGCTACAATACTTTGTACTTGTGCTGGAGGTGTTTGATCTGAAATGCCCTCAGAAAGCTGTTCTATGGAACCTGCCAGAGTTTCAGGTGTCAGTGCAACAAACAGAACAAAGCTACATCTTATCACTCACCTCTTTAATGTTGAATCAATAAGACCAGAATCTGGTACATTATAAACTGATGTTTTATAACCTGTCCAGAAAACCCAGAACAGGAACCAGCAGGTCCAGATATCATGTTATAACTAAAGATAACATGAAGACGTCCAACATGAAGAAACAGACAGAAACCATGAGACAAAGAGAAAACATACAACAAACATGATGAAACATGCAGAAACAAACAAAACCTGCTTAAACTTAATATACAAATAAAACTATAAAAACTACTAGAAAATACCAAGTAAAACTAAACTTAATTTATTTAAACATGTCCCAGTCATGATGTGGATGTGGGGTTCATGGACCGTTACAGATACAATGAGGTTGAACATCTTCCAAACTTTAACTACAGTAAAACTACTTACAGGATCAACACTGAGCCCAAAGAGACCAGAGGGACAGAACCGGACCAGACCAGACCAGACCAGACCAGACCAGACCAGACCAGACCAGACCAGACCAGGGAGAGCAGCTGGGCAGAAGAACTACATCACCAGTTGATGATCAGCTGTGGGAGAGAGAGAGGGAACCAGAACCTGAAGAAAACCAAGAACAGTGATACACAAAGACCCCGAGAGACCCCGAGAGACCCCGACAGACCCCGACAGACCCCGAGAGACCCCGACAGACCCCATCAGACCCCGACAGACCCCGAGAGACCCCAAGAGACCCTTTCTGTCTGTCTGTCTGTCTGTCTGTCTGTCTGTACCCACTTGTTCCTGTTCAGGGTATCGGTGTCTGTCTCCATTAGTCAGCAGGTGAGAGGCGGGGCTACACCTGGGCTGGTCACCTGTCCATCACAGAGGGAAAACAGGATTTTATTATCCATCCATCCATCTTTTAAACCTGCTTCTTCCGTTTCAGGGTCTCAGGGAGCTGGTGCTGATCTCCAGCGGTCTTTAGGCGAGAGGCGGGAAGGATTTTATTATGTTCTATTTATTTTATTCTGGAAGTCTTTGACTGGTTTCGTGAGTTTGTTTGTACTAAAAGAAATGAGGATTATTTTAGAGTAGAACCTGATACTGAATCTAATTATTGAAACGGACATAAACTGAACTGCAACAATGAAACAACATAAATAATAGAATAAACAATGAACCTCTCAGCATTGTTTACATCACTGATTTTACAAACAAGTCAAATAAAAACAAGTTTAAAAATATTTTAAATGTATGTGATTTGAAACAAATGAAGCTGATAGTTTATTTTTACAGCTTACTGAGACTGAGCTGAAACCTTAGCAGCATCATCAGGATGTTGTATTTTTTTATTAGTCAGTCTTTGTGTGCCGGCTGCAGAAATGTGTCTGAATTTGACCAGTGGACAGGAACAGAACTGATGGAGCTGCAAGAGCACATTAGAGAGCATGGGTATTCTTAAATGTCTATTCAGAGAGGCGGAGCCATTTGAATAGCACTTTGGGTAATTATGGTCGTCAGCTCATCCTCCGCCAGCTTTGCAGCTGATTCTGTCTCCTTTTTTCAATTTCCTGGCTCGTTGAGGATGCCAGTAGATCTGTGGAGAGAACAGAGCTTGTAAAGCAGCAAAGACGATTATAATCAAAACGTTTAGAAATAGAAAACTACTCTGCTTTACTTTGAGAAAGACAATAAACACCTGAGATATTACCAAATAAAAATCTTTATTTGCACAAGTTTGAAGTATGCTGCTGATTACTGCAGAATCAGTAAAGTTATTTAATAAACCAACATTAAAAATAGATGAAGGTACTGGGATCCATTCTACTGAGGACAATAAACCTCAACTTCTGATTTGTGTTTTTAATGTTAGCTGCATCTAAAAAAACTTTAAACTCAACTAAATATGTATGTATGTGATACAAAATATACTTTCCAACCTGGGGACACTCTCCATCTGGACAGAACCTTAATCTTTATACTGACTCTCTGGCAACGCACGTCATCTTTGAACCACAAAGTCTCTGGAATTAGATCAGTGTCAAAACCCTCAGAGAGAGAAATTCAACAGAAAAAAAGAAAAGGACAAACAAATCTCCCTGGATGTGATTCAGCAGGAGGACGGTGGAAAACAAGGAGTATAAACACTTAGACAGGTAGATTACTGATGACAGACAGGTGTTTATGGAGCTGGAAGGAAGGAAAACTG
The DNA here is from genome assembly GCA_006937955.1 of Pachypanchax playfairii. Classification (NCBI taxonomy): domain Eukaryota; kingdom Metazoa; phylum Chordata; class Actinopteri; order Cyprinodontiformes; family Aplocheilidae; genus Pachypanchax; species Pachypanchax playfairii. Next base: position 777,350 of record SSNP01000091.1, on the reverse strand, counting down.
AAGTAATCTAATGTTAATGAAAACTACAAGAACAATTTCCAAGATCTTAACTGATCAGCCAGAACTACTGTAAACATAGGAAAATGTCAGAAAAACAAACAAACAAACAAACAAACAAACAAACAGTAACTCTAAAGCGCAAAAACTGACATAAGTCCTTAAAGAGTCCATTTCATACAAATTTCAAGACTTTGTGGTTATTTCTTAAATATTAGCCAGTAATATGAAACATTTTATATTTAAAAAACATCAGGAAACACTGATTAACAGAACTTTCAGTCTGTCTGCCTGAAGATTCGTCAGGCTTCGGGCAGCAACTCATTAATATTCATTATGCTAATTTGCTGGACTCAGATTGGCTAACAAATTCAAATTTAACAGGGACAACGCATCCAACATAGTAACAAAACAGGTTTGCTGCTGATGCGGTGCATTAAGAGTTTGTAGCTAATGCTAATTTTCAACTCTTGTCCGTGGTTGGACCTTTCTACAAAATTAAAAATATAATAAACACAAATCAAGATATGTTAAGACATTTAAAAATACAATTACGATTACAGATAAATGCATCTTTAGTTTGTTTTAAGCCGAGACATAAGCTGAGTTGTGAACATTGGTAAGTCAGACATGGTATTTAGGTCAGTGGAGTGAATTCTACAGTTTTGCGCCTTTGTATGAGAAAGCAGACTGACCAAAAGTCATTGCTGCAATGTGGGATTTCACAGTTGTTGTTTATGGAACGTCTAGTGATTCTATAATTATTACTATAACTATAAAGATTTGAGTGGTGCAGGAGCAATGTCATTGATTGACTTAAACATTAGCTTTAGAAAGCATAAATTATTAAAACTTTCAAAGTTTAACACCCTTTTTTTACAAGAATATTGCAGGGGTGAAAATGGATTGGCTAGCCTATGAGAGCACGGCTTCCTGTTTCCTGCCCCGCTGCGCATGGCAACAGCAGACGTTCTCTCTTCCTGTTTGATACGTCTTATGCTAACAGCTTTTAGCCAGCAGCATGCTAGATGTGGTTTCAACTGCAGGTGCTGATGAATACTAACGAACAAAGGAGTTGTGATGAAACAGATACGGGCTGTTAGAACTCTGGAGAATTTTATACACCTGGTTTGTACACCTGGTTCATACAGCTAGTTAGTACACCTGGTTCATACAGCTAGTTTATACACCTGGTTAGTACACCTGGTTCATACAGCTAGTTTATACACCTGGTTAGTACACCTGGTTTATACACCTGGTTCATACACCTGGTTCATACAGCTAGTTTATACACCTGGTTCATACACCTGGTTCATACAGCTAGTTTATACACCTGGTTAGTACACCTGGTTTATACACCTGGTTCATACAGCTAGTTTATACACCTGGTTAGTACACCTGGTTTATACACCTGGTTTATACACCTGGTTCATACACCTGGTTCATACACCTGGTTCATACACCTGGTTTATACACCTGGTTTATACACCTGGTTTATACACCTGGTTCATACACCTGGTTTATACAGCTAGTTTATACACCTGGTTAGTACACCTGGTTAGTACACCTGGTTTATACACCTGGTTAGTACACCTGGTTTATACACCTGGTTTATACACCTGGTTCATACACCTGGTTCATACAGCTGGTTTATACACCTGGTTAGTACACCTGGTTAGTACACCTGGTTAGTACACCTGGTTAGTACACCTGGTTTATACACCTGGTTTATACACCTGGTTCATACACCTGGTTCATACACCTGGTTAGTACACCTGGTTTATACACCTGGTTTATACACCTGGTTCATACACCTGGTTCATACACCTGGTTCATACAGCTAGTTTATACACCTGGTTAGTACACCTGGTTTATACACCTGGTTCATACACCTGGTTAATACACCTGGTTAGTACACCTGGTTTATACACCTGGTTTATACACCTGGTTCATACAGCTGGTTTATACACCTGGTTCGTACACCTGGTTCATACAGCTAGTTTATACACCTGGTTAGTACACCTGGTTTATACACCTGGTTTATACACCTGGTTCATACACCTAGTTTATACACCTGGTTCATACACCTGGTTCATACAGCTAGTTTATACACCTGGTTAGTACACCTGGTTTGTACACCTGGTTTATACACCTGGTTTATACACCTGGTTTATACACCTGGTTTATACACCTGGTTTATACACCTGGTTCATACACCTGGTTCATACACCTGGTTAGTACACCTGGTTAGTACACCTGGTTTATACACCTGGTTTATACACCTGGTTCATACACCTGGTTAATACACCTGGTTAGTACACCTGGTTTATACACCTGGTTTATACACCTGGTTCATACACCTGGTTCATACACCTGGTTAGTACACCTGGTTTATACACCTGGTTTATACACCTGGTTCATACACCTGGTTCATACAGCTAGTTTATACACCTGGTTAGTACACCTGGTTAGTACACCTGGTTAGTACACCTGGTTTATACACCTGGTTTATACACCTGGTTCATACACCTGGTTCATACACCTGGTTAATACACCTTGTTCATACACCTGGTTATACACCTGGTTCATACAGCTAGTTTATACACCTGGTTAGTACACCTGGTTTGTACACCTGGTTTATACACCTGGTTAGTACACCTGGTTCATACACCTGGTTTATACACCTGGTTAGTACACCTGGTTAGTACACCTGGTTTATACACCTGGTTCATACACCTGGTTAGTACACCTGGTTTATACACCTGGTTTATACACCTGGTTCATACACCTGGTTTATACACCTGGTTCATACAGCTAGTTTATACACCTGGTTAGTACACCTGGTTCGTACACCTGGTTTATACACCTGGTTTGTACACCTGGTTCATACACCTGGTTCATACACCTGGTTAGTACACCTGGTTTATACACCTGGTTTGTACACCTGGTTCATACACCTGGTTCATACACCTGGTTTATACACCTGGTTCATACAGCTAGTTTATACACCTGGTTAGTACACCTGGTTCGTACACCTGGTTTATACACCTGGTTAGTACACCTGGTTAGTACACCTGGTTCATACACCTTGTTTATACACCTGGTTCATACACCTGGTTCATACACCTGGTTTATACAGCTGGTTTATACACCTGGTTTATACACCTGGTTCATACACCTGGTTCATACAGCTAGTTTATACACCTGGTTAGTACACCTGGTTAGTACACCTGGTTTATACACCTGGTTAGTACACCTGGTTCATACACCTGGTTCATACACCTGGTTTATACACCTGGTTCATACAGCTAGTTTATACACCTGGTTAGTACACCTGGTTTATACACCTGGTTCATACACCTGGTTCATACACCTGGTTCATACAGCTAGTTTATACACCTGGTTAGTACACCTGGTTAGTACACCTGGTTTATACACCTGGTTTATACACCTGGTTCATACACCTGGTTCATACACCTGGTTAGTACACCTGGTTTATACACCTGGTTTATACACCTGGTTCATACACCTGGTTCATACACCTGGTTCATACAGCTAGTTTATACACCTGGTTAGTACACCTGGTTAGTACACCTGGTTTATACACCTGGTTCATACACCTGGTTCATACAGCTAGTTTATACACCTGGTTAGTACACCTGGTTTATACACCTGGTTCATACACCTGGTTCATACACCTGGTTCATACAGCTGGTTAATACACCTGGTTAGTACACCTGGTTCATACACCTGGTTCATACACCTGGTTTATACACCTGGTTCATACAGCTAGTTTATACACCTGGTTAGTACACCTGGTTAGTACACCTGGTTTATACACCTGGTTCGTACACCTGGTTCATACACCTGGTTCATACACCTGGTTATTACACCTTGTTCATACACCTGGTTCATACACCTGGTTTATACACCTGGTTCATACAGCTAGTTTATACACCTGGTTCGTACACCTGGTTAGTACACCTGGTTTATACACCTGGTTTATACACCTGGTTCATACACCTGGTTCATACACCTGGTTCATACACCTGGTTCATACACCTGGTTAGTACACCTGGTTTATACACCTGGTTCAACACCTGGTTTATACACCTGGTTCATACACCTGGTTCATACAGCTAGTTTATACACCTGGTTAGTACACCTGGTTTATACACCTGGTTCATACACCTGGTTCATACACCTGGTTAGTACACCTGGTTTATACACCTGGTTTATACACCTGGTTCATACACCTGGTTTATACAGCTGGTTTATACACCTGGTTCATACACCTGGTTAGTACACCTGGTTAGTACACCTGGTTCATACACCTGGTTTATACACCTGGTTTGTACACCTGGTTCATACACCTGGTTCATACACCTGGTTTATACACCTGGTTCATACAGCTAGTTTATACACCTGGTTTATACACCTGGTTCATACACCTGGTTCATACACCTGGTTAGTACACCTGGTTTATACACCTGGTTTATACACCTGGTTTATACACCTGGTTCATACACCTGGTTCATACAGCTAGTTTATACACCTGGTTAGTACACCTGGTTAGTACACCTGGTTTATACACCTGGTTTATACACCTGGTTCATACACCTGGTTCATACACCTGGTTAGTACACCTGGTTTATACACCTGGTTTATACCCCTGGTTCATACACCTGGTTTATACTCCTGGTTTATACACCTGGTTCATACACCTGGTTCATACACCTGGTTCATACACCTGGTTCATACAGCTAGTTTATACACCTGGTTAGTACACCTGGTTCATACACCTGGTTAGTACACCTTGTTCATACACCTGGTTCATACACCTGGTTTATACACCTGGTTTATACAGCTAGTTTATACACCTGGTTAGTACACCTGGTTTATACACCTGGTTTATACACCTGGTTCATACACCTGGTTCATACACCTGGTTAATACACCTGGTTTATACACCTGGTTTATACACCTGGTTCATACACCTGGTTCATACACCTGGTTCATACAGCTAGTTTATACACCTGGTTAGTACACCTGGTTAGTACACCTGGTTTATACACCTGGTTCATACACCTGGTTCATACACCTGGTTCATACAGCTGGTTTATACACCTGGTTTATACACCTGGTTTATACACCTGGTTCATACACCTGGTTCATACAGCTAGTTTATACACCTGGTTAGTACACCTGGTTTATACACCTGGTTCATACACCTGGTTCATACACCTGGTTCATACAGCTAGTTTATACACCTGGTTAGTACACCTGGTTAGTACACCTGGTTTATACACCTGGTTAGTACACCTGGTTTATACACCTGGTTTATACAGCTGGTTTATACACCTGGTTAGTACACCTGGTTTATACACCTGGTTCATACACCTAGTTTATACACCTGGTTCATACACCTGGTTCATACACCTGGTTCATACACCTAGTTCATACAGCTAGTTTATACACCTGGTTAGTACACCTGGTTAGTACACCTGGTTTATACACCTGGTTTATACACCTGGTTCATACACCTGGTTCATACACCTGGTTAGTACACCTGGTTTATACACCTGGTTTATACACCTGGTTCATACACCTGGTTCATACACCTGGTTCATACACCTGGTTAATACACCTGGTTCATACACCTGGTTCATACAGCTAGTTTATACACCTGGTTAGTACACCTGGTTAGTACACCTGGTTTATACACCTGGTTTATACACCTGGTTCATACACCTGGTTTATACACCTGGTTTGTACACCTGGTTTATACACCTGGTTCATACACCTGGTTCATACAGCTAGTTTATACACCTGGTTAGTACACCTGGTTTATACACCTGGTTTATACACCTGGTTCATACACCTGGTTCATACACCTGGTTCATACAGCTAGTTTATACACCTGGTTAGTACACCTGGTTAGTACACCTGGTTTATACACCTGGTTAGTACACCTGGTTCATACACCTGGTTCATACACCTGGTTCATACCCCTGGTTCATACACCTGGTTCATACACCTGGTTCATACAGCTAGTTTATACACCTGGTTAGTACACCTGGTTAGTACACCTGGTTCATACACCTGGTTCATACACCTGGTTAGTACACCTGGTTTATACACCTGGTTTATACACCTGGTTCATACAGCTAGTTTATACACCTGGTTAGTACACCTGGTTCATACACCTGGTTAGTACACCTGGTTTATACACCTGGTTTATACACCTGGTTCATACACCTGGTTCATACACCTGGTTCATACAGCTAGTTTATACACCTGGTTAGTACACCTGGTTAGTACACCTGGTTTATACACCTGGTTCGTACACCTGGTTCATACACCTGGTTCGTACACCTGGTTCATACACCTGGTTCATACAGCTAGTTTATACACCTGGTTAGTACACCTGGTTCATACACCTGGTTTATACACCTGGTTTATACACCTGGTTCATACACCTGGTTTATACACCTGGTTAGTACACCTGGTTTATACACCTGGTTTATACACCTGGTTCATACACCTGGTTCATACACCTGGTTCATACAGCTAGTTTATACACCTGGTTAGTACACCTGGTTAGTACACCTGGATTATACACCTGGTTTATACACCTGGTTTATACACCTGGTTCATACACCTGGTTCATACACCTGGTTAGTACACCTGGTTTATACACCTGGTTTATACACCTGGTTCATACAGCTAGTTTATACACCTGGTTAGTACACCTGGTTTATACACCTGGTTCATACACCTAGTTTATACACCTGGTTCATACACCTGGTTCATACACCTGGTTAGTACACCTGGTTTATACACCTGGTTTATACACCTGGTTCATACACCTGGTTCATACACCTGGTTCATACAGCTAGTTTATACACCTGGTTAGTACACCTGGTTAGTACACCTGGTTAGTACACCTGGTTTATACACTAGTTTGTACACCTGGTTCATACACCTGGTTAGTACACCTGGTTTATACACCTGGTTCATACAGCTAGTTTATACACCTGGTTAGTACACCTGGTTCGTACACCTGGTTTATACACCTGGTTTATACACCTGGTTCATACACCTGGTTAGTACACCTGGTTTATACACCTGGTTTATACACCTGGTTCATACACCTGGTTCATACAGCTAGTTTATACACCTGGTTAGTACACCTGGTTAGTACACCTGGTTTATACACCTGGTTTATACACCTGGTTCATACAGCTGGTTTATACACCTGGTTAGTACACCTGGTTTATACACCTGGTTCATACAGCTAGTTTATACACCTGGTTAGTACACCTGGTTTGTACACCTGGTTTATACACCTGGTTCATACACCTGGTTCATACACCTGGTTCATACAGCTGGTTTATACACCTGGTTAGTACACCTGGTTAGTACACCTGGTTTATACACCTGGTTAATACACCTGGTTCATACACCTGGTTCATACACCTGGTTTGTACACCTGGTTCATACAGCTAGTTTATACACCTGGTTAGTACACCTGGTTTGTACACCTGGTTTATACACCTGGTTTATACACCTGGTTCATACACCTGGTTCATACACCTGGTTAGTACACCTGGTTTATACACCTGGTTTATACACCTGGTTCATACACCTGGTTCATACAGCTAGTTTATACACCTGGTTAGTACACCTGGTTAGTACACCTGGTTTATACACCTGGTTTATACACCTGGTTCATACACCTGGTTCATACACCTGGTTAGTACACCTGGTTTATACACCTGGTTTATACACCTGGTTCATACACCTGGTTCATACAGCTAGTTTATACACCTGGTTAGTACACCTGGTTAGTACACCTGGTTTATACACCTGGTTTATACACCTGGTTCGTACACCTGGTTCGTACACCTGGTTAGTACACCTGGTTTATACACCTGGTTCATACAGCTAGTTTATACACCTGGTTAGTACACCTGGTTTATACACCTGGTTTATACACCTGGTTCATACAGCTAGTTTATACACCTGGTTAGTACACCTGGTTAGTACACCTGGTTTATACACCTGGTTTATACACCTGGTTAGTACACCTGGTTAGTACACCTGGTTTATACACCTGGTTTATACACCTGGTTCATACACCTGGTTTATACACCTGGTTCATACAGCTAGTTTATACACCTGGTTAGTACACCTGGTTTATACACCTGGTTCATACACCTGGTTCATACACCTGGTTCATACACCTGGTTAGTACACCTGGTTTATACACCTGGTTTATACACCTGGTTCATACACCTGGTTCATACAGCTAGTTTATACACCTGGTTAGTACACCTGGTTAGTACACCTGGTTCATACAGCTAGTTTATACACCTGGTTAGTACACCTGGTTAGTACACCTGGTTTATACACCTGGTTTATACACCTGGTTCATACACCTGGTTCATACACCTGGTTAGTACACCTGGTTTATACACCTGGTTTATACACCTGGTTTATACACCTGGTTCATACACCTGGTTCATACACCTGGTTCATACACCTGGTTCATACAGCTAGTTTATACACCTGGTTAGTACACCTGGTTAGTACACCTGGTTTATACACCTGGTTCATACACCTGGTTTATACACCTGGTTTATACACCTGGTTTATACACCTGGTTTATACACCTGGTTCATACACCTGGTTCATACACCTGGTTCATACAGCTAGTTTATACACCTGGTTAGTACACCTGGTTAGTACACCTGGTTTATACACCTGGTTAGTACACCTGGTTTATACACCTGGTTCATACAGCTGGTTTATACACCTGGTTAGTACACCTGGTTTATACACCTGGTTCATACACCTGGTTCATACACCTGGTTCATACACCTGGTTCATACAGCTAGTTTATACACCTGGTTAGTACACCTGGTTTATACACCTGGTTCATACAGCTAGTTTATACACCTGGTTAGTACACCTGGTTTATACACCTGGTTTATACACCTGGTTCATACACCTGGTTCATACACCTGGTTCATACAGCTAGTTTATACACCTGGTTAGTACACCTGGTTAGTACACCTGGTTTATACACCTGGTTCATACACCTGGTTCATACACCTGGTTAGTACACCTGGTTTATACACCTGGTTTATACACCTGGTTCATACACCTGGTTCATACACCTGGTTCATACAGCTAGTTTATACACCTGGTTAGTACACCTGGTTTATACACCTGGTTCATACAGCTAGTTTATACACCTGGTTAGTACACCTGGTTAGTACACCTGGTTTATACACCTGGTTCATACACCTGGTTTATACACCTGGTTTATACACCTGGTTTATACACCTGGTTTATACACCTGGTTCATACACCTGGTTCATACACCTGGTTCATACAGCTAGTTTATACACCTGGTTAGTACACCTGGTTTATACACCTGGTTTATACACCTGGTTCATACACCTGGTTCATACAGCTAGTTTATACACCTGGTTAGTACACCTGGTTAGTACACCTGGTTTATACACCTGGTTTATACACCTGGTTCATACACCTGGTTCATACACCTGGTTCATACACCTGGTTTATACACCTGGTTTATACACCTGGTTTATACACCTGGTTCATACAGCTAGTTTATACACCTGGTTAGTACACCTGGTTTATACACCTGGTTCATACAGCTAGTTTATACACCTGGTTAGTACACCTGGTTTATACACCTGGTTTATACACCTGGTTCATACACCTGGTTCATACAGCTAGTTTATACACCTGGTTAGTACACCTGGTTTATACACCTGGTTCATACAGCTAGTTTATACACCTGGTTAGTACACCTGGTTTATACACCTGGTTTATACACCTGGTTCATACACCTGGTTCATACACCTGGTTCATACACCTGGTTTATACACCTGGTTTATACACCTGGTTTATACACCTGGTTCATACACCTGGTTCATACACCTGGTTCATACAGCTAGTTTATACACCTGGTTTATACACCTGGTTCATACACCTGGTTCATACACCTGGTTTATACACCTGGTTTATACACCTGGTTCATACACCTGGTTAGTACACCTTGTTCATACACCTGGTTCATACACCTGGTTCATACAGCTAGTTTATACACCTGGTTCATACACCTGGTTCATACACCTGGTTTATACACCTGGTTTATACACCTGGTTTATACACCTGGTTCATACACCTGGTTCATACACCTGGTTCATACAGCTAGTTTAAACACCTGGTTTATACACCTGGTTCATACACCTGGTTCATACACCTGGTTTATACACCTGGTTTATACACCTGGTTTATACACCTGGTTTATACACCTGGTTTATACACCTGGTTTCTGGCAGCTCTTGTTTGTAACGTATGAAGGGAACATGGGCTTGTACAGTTTTATTAAAGAGGTCAACAACTATGTTGGTCTAGTTCTTTTCCATCAGGCTTTTCTAAACACTTTACAGACCCCTGTACTACACTAATACTCCATGTACAGTATAGTACTTTCTATTATTAAAGGTTTTCTATGAACTGTTACAATCTTCACTTTACATTTTATTTAGATTTGTCCATAACACTCAATTTTGAATACACCTGATTTAAAAGTAATTACTGGTCTTGTCTACATAATTAGATCTGTGTAGCTTTGATTTGTGGCTGATTTCTCTCAGACTGAGAGTCTGCATGAAGTAGATGTTGCACATGTGCTACAGATCTCTTCATCTGCAGCAGGGAGACAGGCAGGCAGCTACTTGTATGTACCTACCTCAGCATTCAAGCATCCACTTAAGCAAATGTTGCAAGAGGCCAGACAGGCTGAAATATCATGGAAAAACTTTTCAGAATATAAAACATGTACTGAATCGAGTCAAGAGGTAAACAGCAATCACAGCTCAAAGTTTCCTTTTTTAGACTGACTTACAGAAATATCATGCAGTTTATTATATTGTTGGAATGAGAATTCTAAATCAGTCCAAGACGGAGACTCCATATAAAAATCTTAAATGTATTCTTGAAAATTAACTAAAACATTTGATACAAAATAAAAAAACACTGCAATCCTATAGTAGTTGAGTTTTTGAAAAGTCTCAATTATTTGTAGATTAAACGATGTCAGGTTTTTTTGGGTATGTTGCACATTAGGATTTTGGCTCCAGTTCACTTTTCCTTATTGCACATTATTGGCAGATGTGGTTTTATTATTGTGTAATAAAACAATAATAAACAAGAAGAGAGCTAATGGATGATCCACGGTGACGTCCTCTATAGCACATCTCACCTCATACATGTGTCATACATGATTATACATGTTACACATGTGCTGCACACTCTGTGTTTTGGGTTAAGAGTTTGTCCAGTCACCTTCACCTTAGAATCCAACTGGATTAAAATAAAACCTGGAGAACATTTGTGTCATTTCTTAATGTTCGATTCACCTGATTAATGATTAAAAAGGGTTATTTTGATTTTTAAATTCAACCAGAACAGGATAACAGAAACATGTGAGATGACTTACACTGACACCATCGCTGCTGACTTCTGCATGAGAAATAAAAACTAGATTTATCTGAAACGTTATGCTTGTTGCTCCTCTGCCTCATTTACTTTATGAAATACCTTCAAAGTAAAAGGGCAACTTTCACAGTTGAGTTGAAAAAGTGCCTTTTTTCCAAACTCTGCACAGAAAACAAAGAATTACATTCTTGACTGCTTTTATTTACTCCATGATTGAGCAATACAGGCAGAGAGGAGCTGGCAGATTAATTAACTCTCGTCTAAACCCTTTATTCTTTAAGCATTGTCACATTGATGGATGGTTGATTAAAGTTGGCGAGATGGCTATCAGTACACAAACATGTATCAGTGAGAATAACAATAAGATATAAAAAGGCCAACAAAACCATTCACCAAAAAATAAGAAAGTAAAAAGAATGAAAACATAAATCCAGGTGTACTTTAGTTTGATAACGGACTCTGCTGCACATCAAGAAGAAAAAACAAATAATTGGGAATAGAGGAGGTGGCTGTGAGAGCAACTTATCATGCCAGCAGCAGCTCAAATTACCTGGCTTGTGTGTCTTTTGATGAGGTTTCTCATTAGGGGTCTATACAACCTAGACTTTGGAAATATCACAGAATTAATTAAAATGATAGGAATGGTGAAAGTGGGCTGCAAATGACAGGATGTGAGAGGGGCTGTGTAATCATTGCTGTGATCAGAGCATGTCTGAATGTGCCAGAGCTTCTTCTGTTTGTCTGGATTTCTGAGCTTGTAGCTTGTTTCCAAAGTCCTGATGGAGGATTCAGACTCTGGTCTCCACCAGGTGAGTTTCACCTGGAGCTTTTTGTTTTGTTTTGTTTTGTTTTGACCAGGTGTTATTTCATGGCACCAGATGCTTTTAAGTCGGTTCAACATAAAAACCTAAACTGGTTTTCCACCATTTGAGCTGCTCCAGAGTTTATCCTAGTATTTAAATATATTCTGGTTTACAGTTTATTTACTGTTTCAGATACATTAATCACGTGTTGTCTACTAAATTCTAGTTGTGAATTCTTACTGATCACATGATTAAACTGTATTTATAAACTCTTATAGCTGCAGTTTAGTTTTCATTTATAACCTGGTTAGTGTTAATAAATAACCAGCTGAATAATATTTGGATTTAGTTGGACTGATAGTTGTTAATGTTACTTTAACACAGCTGCAAACAGCATGAGACTATGAAAGGAACCATAGACTCGGGTCAGGTCTGAGCTGCCCCCCTACAGAAGAGGTCCTTCATCCTTTCTCATCTTCCCCACATTGTTTTATACCACACTGATGTATTTATTTAATTTAAACAGATATTTCAGTGTCACTAGGTCTTTACCTGCCACAGGTACCATGTGACCCTGTATACCTGCCACAGGTACCATGTGACCCTGTACTACCTGCCACAGGTACCATGTGACCCTGTACTACCTGCCACAGGTACCATGTGACCCTGTACTACCTGCCACAGGTGCAACTATGAACTCTTTGCCACAGACTGAATCGATGACTGAGCTACAAACAGGTAGGAGCTGCTTTTATCAGAGTCACTAGCTCCGTTTACATGTGACAAATTTCCCCAATCTGATTAAAATCTTGGTGGATCTGAATTCCCAAATCCCTGTTTACATGGACACTAACTGAAATGATCTGATCATGCCATGAGTACACATGCACCAAGCACTCGATCAGGTTAAATGAGTTGAGCATGCGCACAGCGAGTTGTCTTTCCGGGGAAAGAAAAAAAGTAAACAAACTCCGTCCTTTCTGCACGTCTTTCCCGCCCCATCGTGTGCTCGAGCTGACTCACGTTATCCCAATATGGACCTTCTGCAGGTGATTACCTTTATGTTTGGGTTTTTACTGGTCGCATTAACCAAGCTAGAGGCTGAATACATATTACTACTGCTCCTCCACCACAGGAGAGGAGAGCAGGATGACAGGATGACTGCACCAGCAGACCACTTCTGTTTACCTCCCGCCATGTTTTCTACTTGAGTCTGCGAAAGCAGAAAGACGTCACGCTGAAGTTGTACGCATGCGCAGTGGGCTTTTTTCACCCTTTCTTTCTGAATGGGTGTGTACATGCACGTCTATCTGAATGAAGATCGGACAAAACCACCCCTCTCGATCGGAAGTAAATTTCATTCTGATCAGGCTGCATCGGATCAAAACATTCTGATTGACATGTTTACATGACGGATTTTTGTTCTGATTGGGCGTTTATTCTGATTAAATGTGCCCATCTAAACGTAGCTAGCTTGTAATCAGCGCGGCTGGAGAACATGATTAGTGAACTGAACTTATGATATTTTATTATCCTGCTCGGATCGGGGATCAGAGTGGGTTTGGTGAGGAATATTGGTCGACCTCAGCATCGGAACGCGCGCGCGGGGGCGGGGTTAACGAGCCTGGCATGAAGATGGCTGAAGGCTTTGTGACGTGTTATTCTGTTCCATATACCACCTTTAATGTTGAAGTGATTTTTTGTTTTGTTTGTTCTCTGCAGTCTGTTTCTGTAGCCGAGCCACATCTAGACCTGTATAGTCCAGTCTAGGTTTTACAGGTCTGGGTCCCTGAGCCCTGGTCTGACTTGGTGTGCTGGGCCTTGTGGCTTCTTGTGTATTTTTTTGGGAGCCCTCTCGCTGGGGGCCGGGGTCACTTTGCTCTCCTGCTGATGTTCCCTTTACACTCTGTTTGGTACTGGTCTGCTGTGCCCCTTGACACTCAGACCAGTATCTGGAGCCCAAAGGTCCAGGCTGGTTAAACCCCTCCTCTTGTTTTATTGGATCTTTTCCTGCAGGTGTTCCACGTGATAAATCTACATGAACCCACACGTATAGAAACATATACACACAAACAGTCACATGTTTATACACACACACACACACACACACACACACACACATGAACAAACAGACATTCATAAATAACTTCATGTATTTAAATCAAAAACTCTCAGGGGTTTTATATAATAACTTGTGTTTGGACAGTTTTGTGATTTATTTATTTATTTTTTGTGAGTTTTTGTCTTCTCCCACTCCGTGTACCTCATTGTAGTTTTTAAAAACATGTCTAAGTGTCTCTGCCTGTCCCCTCTGTCACCAAAACCTGGTACGTGTCATAAACTCAAATCAAGTCCATTTTACAACAGAAGGAGTAAATGACACGTTTCTACTTTTAAGACCATCGATCAGCATGCTGAACATGTCAGGACGTGTAAAACTTAAATAAAAAACATCTTAGAACAAATCGAAGTTAATAGACTCTGCAGGTGGTTATTGATTTGATTTAGAACAAATTATATCAGGATATAAAGAGATCTTATAACTGAAAGGTTTTCTTTTTAGCTTGACTGTATATGATGATGATGATGATGATGATGATGATGATGATGATGATGATGATGATGATGATGATGAAGGTACAGCAGGGACACAAGTAATACTTAAATACAATGTGCATTTAACATTTCTATTTTCCATATAAATGTCATGTTTAAAGTATTTGTTAAATAAATGAATATTATTTTACATCAATCCTAATGAATGAACCTTGACCAACACAGTTTGCAGTAAAAGCTTTATGCACATTCGTCTCTACGGTTTCAGGAAAGTTAAAGCTTTACGTGCAGCTAGCAGTAAAAACCTCATTCCATCTGTTTAATTACAGCAGAGATTAGCAGATTATTTTTGCATTACTGGCGTCTGTCGCTCCTCATCACACTGGCAACCCAGAGGGGAAGCTCTGAAAGAGAATTACAAACTATATGGAGAGCTGGAATTAACTTCACAACTTAAAAATATACAACAAATCTAGAAGCATCAGAAAGTAAATGTCAGATTTACATTTAGAATTCATGAAAAGATGATCCACCTCCAGTATTAGTTCTACAGTTAGCTTCATTTCACTAAGAAGAAATACAGAATGTGTTTCTTGTCTCAGCAACAAGACAAAAACGTGGCAGCATTATGTCCTAACATGTCCTACATACTGTCTCTGCATTGAGACGAGTCATAACGTCTAAACATATCAGACAAGATTTCAATCACTTCTAAATCACTTCTTATTTTATTAAATAAAGTAATTTAATTTTAATTAAAGTTATGTAAAATCCATCCAACTGTTTTTTATTCCTCTTTGCCGTTCAGGTGGTTGGTGTCTGTCTCCAGCTGATACTGGGCAAAAGGCGGGGCTTCACCTGGACAGGTTACCAGCCCACCACATGGCCACACATGCAACCATTCAGACACACCCACCTGTTAACCCAACATGCATGTGTTTGGTTTGTGACGGTAATCACTCGGTTTACATGTTACCTGTAATTGTTCGGGATAGTCTCGACTTGAAAGTGCATAAAACCAGGTTTTAAAGATGCTTATTTAAACAGGGCCAAACTAAAACACCTTCTTTGTTTATGAAACATTATTATCAAATTTATAATGTACGATCATTTGTTCTGAAAAAACATAATTTAGGCCTTTCTGGACGATATTGTGGGATTTTGGATCTGGCAACATTGTGGGAGGAGCCAACTGCAGCGTGAGGAGAGGAAACACAGGTGAGTCTGGTTGAAGGAGGGCAGCAGGTTTTGAGGTTAGTAGATCTTTTTTCTTGCTGGAAGAGAATTTTTTTACAGATTCTCAGAAGATTTTTTTCTTTTTAGGAGCAGAAATGATCACAGGAAGTGTTATCACAGAGAAAACATCAGCAGAGTCACACAGAGAGCAGAAGATCAAAGGAAGTTAAAAGTAACAAGAACTTTTCACTCTCAGCTGCATGAGAGATTCACCAGTAAAACCCTGGATACTGTGTGGAGGTGAGTTAATGATCTGACTCCTTCAGGTGTGACCACAGCTGCATCCACTCCACCAGTGGGAGGAGTTCACAGTCAAGGTGACTAGGTGTCTAGAAGACAAGATGCTTTATGGAACTGTGCTGCTGGAGAAACTTCTCAAACAGTTTTTATTACAACCTTAAAATTCTTTGATATTTTCTAGTTTAAAACCAACAAAAACACATTTGAGTCTATAAAACAAACTCAGTGAACTAAAGTCGAATGGATTTGGTTTTGTTGGCTGAAACTGACTCACTCGTCTCGTTTGTATAGTTTAGAAGAAATCTCCTGATCAGCTGATGAAAGAACTGGAACCTTTAACATCAGCTCCCATCACATACCGTATGATGAGTCATAGAACCCGTCAGTGACCTATAGGACGAACCCTCTACCTGCCTGTTAGAAGGTGGACATGCTGGTGTCTGTGTAAACACCAGCGTGCACGTCAGCTCTGGTGGATTTGCTCATAGTGCAGCAGTGAGTATTTGTTTTGCTCAGTAGCATCCTGGTTCTTTATAGATAAGCTAGAATAAATGGTTCTTGATGACTTGGGAGAGTAGAAGAAGAACTGCAGGACATGATCAGGCTGAAGACCCGAAGCTGCACTGAGTTTTATTCAGATTGTTTTACACATGAATTCATAACAACAAGGAAAACCTCCGATCTGCTCACTTCCTGTTTAAAGATGGAAGATGAGCGACGTTTTAATAACCAGATTAAAGTTTGTCAAACAAACGACTCTGTTGTTCTCTGGAATTATTTATAGATTTTATTATAAGATACTTGAGTAAATGACGAGATAATAAAACACTCAGACGTTGACACAACAGGTGGAATTAAAATCTCATGATTTTACACAAACATTATTTACACATCACACCTGTGCAGTATGGAACATGTACATGACTGTCTTACCTGCTGTCCAGTTCAGTCACATTCATAAAGCATTATGACCACAGACTGCTGAGAAGCTTCAGTTTATAGAAAAACAAACAATTTAACATTCTTTTCCAACTAAATGAAAGATCGAGTTATAAAACACAGTTTAGTTTGTAAATTAATTTAACAGATAATAAGTTTATGTTTGAGTCACTCAGACTCTTGTTAACTAAATGTTCTCAGGTTCCTCATCAGGGTTCTATTAATAATGTTCATAAGATTAATGAGAAAACTAGGATCAGATCAACTTCCTGTCTCCGTCTCCGTCTCCATCTCCGTCTCTGTTTCTGTCTCCGTCTCCATCTCCGTCTCTGTTTCTGTCTCTGTCTCTGTCTCCATCTCCGTCTTTGTCTCCGTCTTTGTCTCCGTCTTTGTCTCCGTCTTTGTCTCCGTCTCAGTCTTTGTCTCCGTCTCCATCTCCGTCTCTGTTTCTGTCTCTGTCTCCATCTCCGTCTTTGTCTCCGTCTTTGTCTTTGTCTCCGTCTTTGTCTCTGTCTCTGTCTCCGTCTCCGTCTCTGTCTCTGTCTCTGTCTCTATCTCTGTCTCCGTCTTTGTCTCCGTCTTTGTCTCCGTCTCCGTCTCTGTCTCCATCTCCGTCTTTGTCTCCGTCTCTGTCTCCGTCTCTGTCTCCGTCTTTGTCTCCGTCTTTGTCTCCGTCTCCGTCTCTATCTCTGTCTCTGTCTCCGTCTCCGTCTCCGTCTCCATCTCCGTCTTTGTCTCCGTCTCTGTCTCCGTCTCCGTCTTTGTCTCCGTCTTTGTCTCCGTCTCTATCTCTGTCTCCGTCTCCGTCTCCGTCTCCGTCTCCGTCTCCGTCTCTGTCTCCGTCTCCGTCTCCGTCTCCATCTCCGTCTTTGTCTCCGTCTCTGTCTCCGTCTCCGTCTCCGTCTCCGTCTCTGTCTCCATCTCCGTCTTTGTCTCCGTCTCCGTCTCCGTCTCTGTCTCTGTCTCTGTCTCTGTCTCCATCTCCGTCTCCGTCTCCATCTCCGTCTCCGTCTCCGTCTCTGTCTCCATCTCCGTCTTTGTCTCCGTCTCCGTCTCCGTCTCCGTCTCTGTCTCCTTCTCCGTCTCCGTCTCCGTCTCCGTCTCCGTCTCCGTCTCCGTCTCTGTCTCCGTCTCTGTCTTTGTCTCCGTCTCCGTCTCCGTCTCCGTCTCCGTCTTTGTCTCCGTCTCCGTCTCTGTCTCTGTCTCTGTCTCGTCTCCATCTCCGTCTCCGTCTCCATCTTTGTCTCCGTCTCCGTCTCCATCTCTATCTCTGTCTCTGTCTCCGTCTTTGTCTCCTTCTTTGTCTCCGTCTCCGTCTCCATCTTTGTCTCCGTCTCTGTCTCCATCTCCGTCTTTGTCTCCATCTCCATCTCCGTCTCCGTCTCCGTCTCTGTCTCCGTCTCCGTCTCCGTCTCCGTCTCCGTCTCCGTCTCCGTCTCCGTCTCCATCTCCGTCTCTGTCTCTGTCTCTGTCTCCGTCTCTGTCTCTGTCTCTGTCTCCATCTCCGTCTTTGTCTCCGTCTCCGTCTCTGTCTCCGTCTCCGTCTCCGTCTTTGTCTCCGTCTCTGTCTCCGTCTCCGTCTTTGTCTCCGTCTTTGTCTCTGTCTCTGTCTCTGTCTCCGTCTCCGTCTCCGTCTCCGTCTCTGTCTCCGTCTCCGTCTCCGTCTCCATCTCTATCTCTGTCTCTGTCTCCGTCTTTGTCTCCTTCTTTGTCTCCGTCTTTGTCTCCATCTTTGTCTCCGTCTCCGTCTCCGTCTTTGTCTCCGTCTCTGTCTCCGTCTCTGTCTCTATCTCTGTCTCTGTCTCCGTCTCCGTCTCTGTCTCCATCTCCGTCTTTGTCTCCGTCTCCGTCTCCGTCTCTGTCTCCTTCTCCGTCTCCGTCTTTGTCTCCGTCTCTGTCTCCGTCTTTGTCTCCGTCTTTGTCTCCGTCTTTGTCTCCGTCTCCGTCTCCGTCTTTGTCTCCGTCTCCGTCTCCGTCTCCGTCTCTGTCTCTGTCTCTGTCTCCATCTCCGTCTCCGTCTCCATCTCCGTCTCCGTCTCCGTCTCCGTCTCCATCTCCGTCTTTGTCTCCGTCTCCGTCTCCGTCTCCGTCTCCGTCTCCGTCTCTATCTCCGTCTCCGTCTCCGTCTCTGTCTCCTTCTCCGTCTCCGTCTCTGTCTCCGTCTCCATCTCCGTCTCCGTCTCCGTCTCCGTCTCCGTCTCCGTCTCCGTCTCCGTCTCCATCTCCGTCTCCGTCTCCGTCTCTATCTCCGTCTCCGTCTCCGTCTCTGTCTCCATCTCCGTCTCCGTCTCCGTCTCCATCTCCGTCTCCGTCTCCGTCTCCGTCTCCGTCTCCATCTCCGTCTTCGTCTCCGTCTCCGTCTCCGTCTCCGTCTCCGTCTCCGTCTCCGTCTCCGTCTCCTTCTCCGTCTTTGTCTCTGTCTCCGTCTCCGTCTCCGTCTCCATCTCTATCTCTGTCTCTGTCTCCGTCTTCGTCTCCGTCTTTGTCTCCGTCTCCGTCTCCGTCTCCGTCTCCGTCTCCGTCTCCGTCTCTGTCTCTGTCTCTGTCTCCATCTCCATCTCCGTCTCCGTCTCCATCTCCGTCTCCGTCTCCGTCTCCGTCTCCGTCTCCATCTCCGTCTTTGTCTCCATCTCCGTCTCCGTCTCCGTCTCCGTCTCCGTCTCCGTCTCCGTCTCCGTCTCCGTCTCCGTCTCCGTCTCCGTCTCCATCTCCGTCTCCGTCTCTGTCTCTGTCTCTGTCTCCGTCTTTGTCTCCGTCTTTGTCTCCGTCTCCGTCTCTATCTCTGTCTCTGTCTCCGTCTCCGTCTCCGTCTTCGTCTCCGTCTCCGTCTCTGTCTCTGTCTCTGTCTCCGTCTTTGTCTCCGTCTCTGTCTCCGTCTCCGTCTCCGTCTCCATCTTTGTCTCCGTCTCTGTCTCCATCTCCGTCTTTGTCTCCATCTCCATCTCCGTCTCCGTCTCCGTCTCTGTCTCCATCTCCGTCTTTGTCTCCGTCTCCGTCTCTGTCTCCATCTCCGTCTCCGTCTCCGTCTCCGTCTCTGTCTCTGTCTCTGTCTCCGTCTCCATCTCCGTCTCCGTCTCCATCTCCGTCTCCGTCTCCGTCTCCGTCTCCGTCTCCATCTCCGTCTTTGTCTCCATCTCCGTCTCCGTCTCCGTCTCCGTCTTTGTCTCCGTCTTTGTCTCCGTCTCTATCTCTGTCTCCGTCTCCGTCTCCGTCTCCGTCTCCGTCTCCGTCTCTGTCTCCGTCTCCGTCTCTGTCTCCGTCTCCGTCTCCGTCTTTGTCTCCGTCTCTGTCTCCGTCTTTGTCTCCTTCTTTGTCTCCGTCTCCGTCTCCGTCTTTGTCTCCGTCTCTGTCTCTGTCTCCGTCTCTGTCTCCGTCTCCATCTCCGTCTCCGTCTCCGTCTCCGTCTCTGTCTCTGTCTCTGTCTCCATCTCCATCTCCGTCTCCGTCTCCATCTCCGTCTCCGTCTCCGTCTCCGTCTCTGTCTCCTTCTCCGTCTCCGTCTCCATCTCTATCTCTGTCTCTGTCTCCGTCTTTGTCTCCTTCTTTGTCTCCGTCTCCGTCTCCATCTTTGTCTCCGTCTCTGTCTCCATCTCCGTCTTTGTCTCCATCTCCATCTCCGTCTCCGTCTCCGTCTCTGTCTCCTCTCCGTCTCCGTCTCTGTCTCCGTCTCTGTCTCTGTCTCTGTCTTTGTCTCCGTCTCCGTCTCTGTCTCCGTCTCCGTCTCTGTCTCTGTCTCCGTCTCCGTCTCCGTCTCCGTCTCTGTCTCTGTCTCTGTCTCCATCTCCATCTCCGTCTCCGTCTCCATCTCCGTCTCCGTCTCCGTCTCCGTCTCCGTCTCCATCTCCGTCTTTGTCTCCATCTCCGTCTCCGTCTCCGTCTTTGTCTCCGTCTTTGTCTCCATCTTTGTCTCCGTCTCCGTCTCCATCTTTGTCTCCGTCTCTGTCTCCATCTCCGTCTTTGTCTCCATCTCCATCTCCGTCTCCGTCTCCGTCTCTGTCTCCGTCTTTGTCTCCGTCTTTGTCTCCGTCTCCGTCTCTGTCTCTGTCTCTGTCTTGTCTCCGTCTCCGTCTCTGTCTCCATCTCCGTCTCTGTCTCTGTCTCCGTCTCCGTCTCTGTCTCTGTCTCTGTCTCCGTCTTTGTCTCCGTCTCCGTCTCCGTCTTCGTCTCCGTCTCCGTCTCCGTCTCTGTCTCTGTCTCCGTCTTTGTCTCCTTCTTTGTCTTTGTCTCCGTCTTTGTCTCTGTCTCTGTCTCCGTCTCCGTCTCTGTCTCTGTCTCTGTCTCTGTCTCTGTCTCTGTCTTTGTCTCCTTCTTTGTCTCCGTCTCCGTCTCCATCTTTGTCTCCGTCTCTGTCTCCATCTCCGTCTTTGTCTCCATCTCCATCTCCGTCTCCGTCTCCGTCTCTGTCTCCATCTCCGTCTCCGTCTCCGTCTCCGTCTCTGTCTCTGTCTCTGTCTCCATCTCCATCTCCGTCTCCGTCTCCATCTCCGTCTTTGTCTCCGTCTCTGTCTCCGTCTCTGTCTCCGTCTTCGTCTCCGTCTTTGTCTCCGTCTCCGTCTCTGTCTCCGTCTCCGTCTCCATCTCTGTCTCTGTCTCTGTCTCCGTCTTTGTCTCCGTCTCCGTCTCTGTCTCCATCTCCGTCTTTGTCTCCGTCTCTGTCTCCGTCTCCATCTCCGTCTTTGTCTCCATCTCCATCTCCGTCTCCGTCTCCGTCTCCGTCTCTGTCTCCATCTCCGTCTTTGTCTCCGTCTCCGTCTCCGTCTCTGTCTCTGTCTCTGTCTCTGTCTCCATCTCCGTCTCCGTCTCCATCTTTGTCTCCGTCTCCGTCTCCGTCTCCGTCTCCGTCTCCATCTCCGTCTTTGTCTCCATCTCCGTCTCCGTCTCCGTCTCCGTCTCTGTCTCCATCTCCGTCTTTGTCTCCGTCTCCGTCTCCGTCTCCGTCTCCGTCTCCGTCCAGATATGAAACCAAAGTGAAGGTGTAAAAAGCTCGTACAGCATCAAAGAAAGTTGATTTTATTAGCAGTATCTCAGCAGGTCGTCTGAAGGGTCGCTGGTTCGAATCTCCTGCTCTGTCTGAAAAGATCACTTTCCCATTGTGTCCTTGAGCAGGACACTTCACCTGCCTGCTTGTTGGTTCCTCACATCCTCACCTGTCAAGTGTCCCAGCTGTTAGACAACACGTGTGTTTATCTCCACCAACATGTGAGTGAATGATAAACTAGTATGAAGAACATACATGTTATTTACCATCATGAATGTGAATCATGTTAATTAATCTCACTGTTTAGAACATACTGTACACCACTCTATACTGCTCAGCTGTGGAGCAGCTACCATGCAAAATCTATGGCTCGACTGAACGTAGCATATAATGATGCCTTGCGGCTGCTTTTGCGTGTGCCGAGATGGCACAGTGCCAGCCAGCTGTTTGTCAGTCATAAGCTGCCAACATTTAAAGCACTTTTACGAAATCTTATGTATAGATTTATGTGTCGACTACTCATCGCCAAGAATAACATTATAATGGCATTAACAAATCCTGGAAAGAGTCACACAAAGTATAAATCTGGCATCTGGAAGCACTGGTACATGAGTCTGTCTTTTTAATGAAATGTAAAAGTAAATGTATTTATACATCTTAATTGTATATATTCTTTTTATGTACTTTTTTATCTACTTTGTATGTTTGCTATGGACCTTTTTATTGAGTCTGAAATAAAGAATTATTATTATTATTATTATTAATATTTAATGTACCACGTTCCCTCATTTTAGGAACACAATAATTAATTAGTTACAAACTAATTGAAGTATTTTAACTGTTATTAATATCATCAGTGTTTTAGAGGAAGTCATTCTGAATAAAGAGGAATAAAACTACATGTGATGAAGTTCTGTGGCCTTCACCTTAGATCAGGTGGTTCTGATGCGTTTGAGTGCAGTGGGGTTTTTGATGTTTTGTAGCTGCTCTCTGGATACACGATCATTTATCAACGATAAAAATCTAATCAGAATGAAACAAATGGTTTTTTGCTCTCTTCTCTGAACTTTAATGTTGCTCCCCGTTGCTTCAACTTTCTTGACGTGACTAAAGGAAGATGAAAACAGAAAAGCAGCTTCAGTCGAAGGGAGAAAGGTTTCAGTACATTTGGAAGTACAGTTTTCATCCAATATATGAAAAGATAATCAGCTGGCCTGATTGCAGCGAGTGGCCTTTTGTAATGTCTTTATTCTGCTGAGTGTTTTAAAAAGCACATAATTGAAATTCAGTTTTGGATGTCTGCAATTTTCAGTGCAGGATAATGAGCCATCAGTTGGTCCTGGATGGCGACGCTAGGGTCGGCTTTTAATGTGCTATATCATGAACCTTTGATTGGTTCACCAGAGACTGATTTATATTGACGAAAGCAGCCAGGAACAAAAGACTCTTTATTTAGTCTTCACCCTTAGACGTTACTGGCTCTAATTAAATAATCAGCAAAACTGGGAACCACTTTTAATGCTATTGTCATGTTAATTGTCACTTTCTGCTCTAAAATACATGCCTTGATCATTTTCTGTGTAATCCCTGGAGAGTTAGTGAAGGGTGCAACATTTGATTCTGTTAAAACTGGACGTATTAAACTGACAGTCTTTAAGAGCAGAACACTGAGAGAAGAGCTCAGCTTCATTTTAAATAAGTCATGGTACATAGTCAATCTGATGAACATCAACATGGAGACGTATTACATCAGCAACAGGTAACATAGAAATGAAACAGTTAGATGAACGTATGATCATGTTGGTCGAGAACATCAGAGACAAATCTTCTCAGTTTCATCACAGAATATTTACACTGACTGACCTGCGATAAGTTCTTCTTCTGAGTTCAGACGCACATTATTTACAGCTGTGCTCAAGTTTTACATAATGCTGTAGTGTTCTGAAAGTTTCTCAATAATAATAATAATAATATACTTTACCCTCTCAGAGGAGTAGTGGGCAGCCATGTTTTATGGCACCCGGGGAGCAGCCTGCTGGCACCAGGTATCGAACCCTGGTCCTCTGAATGAGCGGCGACCTCCCTCCCGTTAGACTACGGCCGCCCATGTTTTTCATCAGATTTTCATCAGAGTGGGTTCTCATTCTGCTTTTAAAGGGACAACAGGTGAAACACACGAGCTGATCGTGGGACACACAGGTGAGAACGATGACAGATCATCACCGGAGGTGAGGAACAAAGACAGATGAGTGACAGATGACATGATCACTACGGATACATGACACTTATGATGCGTTCACAGCAGCCCAACCGTCAGCCTCTCAAGCATCAAGTTTACATGTAAAGTCTATGGTGGAGTCCGTCAGAGGGGCGTCAGAGTCTCTGCGGCGCTTTGTGACCGTTAGCAGCATCAACTTTCAAAGCTTTACAAGCATTTCAGGCGTTGAAGCTTGAAACGCCAGCAACGCAGAAGTTTAGCTAGCTGAACTTTTGACAACCAATCAGATCGCCTCATCATAGTGATGTAGTGACATCACTGCACATAACCTGAATGAGGCAGGAAGTCGTCAAACTGGTTCCGTTGATTCAAGATTCCAGGAGGAGAAAACAGGATTTATTAAAGAGTCCATTTCATACAAATTTCAGGACTTTGTGGTTATTTCTGAAGTATTAACCAGTAATATGAAACATTTTATATCTAAAAAACGTCAGGAAACACTGATTAACAGACCTTTCAATCTGTCTGTGTCAAAATTTGTCAGCAGCTCGTTCATATTCATTATTCAAATTTGCTGGACTCTGATTGGCTAACAAACTAGCCTATGAGAGCAAGGTATACTGTTTCCTGCCCCGCTGTGCATGGCAACAGACGTTCTCTCATCCTGTTTGCTACGTCTTATGCTAACAGCTTTTAGCCAGCAGCATGCTAGGCGTTATGCTAACAGCTTTTAGCCAGCAGCATGCTAGGCGTTATGCTAACAGCTTTTAGCTAGCAGCATGCTAGGTGTGGTTTCAACTGCAGGAGCTGATGAATACTAACGAACAAAGGAGTTGTGATGAAACAGATACAGACCGTTAGAACTCGGTAGAACTCGGGTTTTATCACCACCTGCGTAGTTTGAGAGATAAAAACTGAAAGAGAAGTTGTTGACCTGTTTTCACCCACTATGAAGGTAAGAACACCTGTGGAGCTAAAATATTCAACACAAACCTCAGAAACACTGTTTTAATGGAAGGAACTCTTTAAAATGCAGTTTTGATAACCAACATGACTTAATGTTCAACCCTGACATGTCACGCACAGACGTGTCATTAAGATTTATTCTGTTGTTTTCAAATCAGTATTTGTCTGTAGTTCAGTAACAGGGATGACAGGTGAGATCTTGCTTCAGGTGTTCCTGTCTGACACCACGTTCAGCTTCCTGGTGGAACAGGTGGTACAGAAGGTAACTCTCAAACTGAAGCAAGGAGTTTCTCTCACTTCAAAATGTTGCAGAGAAGCTGCTGATTCCTTGAAATCACTCTTGGTAGCAGGAGAAAAAGAGCTGGAGGTGTTAATTTCATGGGTTAGTTTATAAATTGGCTTCACGATTTTCCCTGAGTGGATTAGAAGGTCTGACTGTCCCTGGGTTAAGGTGGCTCCATCCTCCTCTGACTCATCACATGGAGTCATTCCACTGCTGCTTGACCCCCACTGACCCTCCCAACATCTGGGCCTCTGTGTTTTTAGGTTTTAACCTGTTTACAGACAGAAATGCAACACACGAGGTAACTCCTGGGAAGGATTAGCCTCCAAAGAACAGCAACTAAATGTGCTGTGGGTTCGGCCATGTTTGCAGATGACACACAGTTAGAGGATTATTTTCATCCCGAGGCTCAGAAGCATCTGATTATTCTTGGCTGTTGGTGTGAGTCTGGGCTTCTTTCAGACATGAAATCAGATAAATAGGTGCTTCTTCTAAAACTGTTTATTTATTAAAATAACAGATTCATGTAGCAGGTTCATCAGATGGGGTGAGTTGACCCTGATGATGTTCTGTATTCTGGAGGATTTTACTTGTTGGACTATTTTCTAATTAAACACAAAGTTGAAAAGTTGCAAAGTGAAAATGAGAAACGTGGTGTTCGGTGGGTGTTCAGGCTATAATTCCTAATTAAATTTCCTGACTGAAACTTTATTTCAGAAAGGTAGTGAACAGTGCATTCATTGCATTGTAATTGAGTCAAAAACTCACAGTCAGTGTACTGAGCCGGCCTGCCTTTTAAAGAATAATGATGTCATTTGCTTGGTGTCCATTAACAAGGCATGCAGCTTTTTTAATTCCTCAACTTGGTTTCTTGCATTTTCCTAATTAATTCTATTTTGTTTTTCTCACTAAGGAAGCTTCTGCAGATTAATGATGTGGAACAAAAATGTTGTCGTGATGCTGATGTGCTACATCAACATGGGGTGAAATTTATGTCATTAGATACAAATGCCTGATGACTGCAGTTGTTTTCTCTTTTCTTCTTCTTCTTTCTGCCATGCTGCTAGTGCCGGGGTCATTTGCCTGAAGGCTTCACTCTGTCTCTGTAATTGAGTGGACCTGCAAATAAGTCAAATAACATTAAGAAAAAACAGGATGTTGTCACACTCGTCTTGCCACCCACAGTGCAGAACCGCTCATATCGGTCTTTAATGCAGAAAGAAGGTTTAAATCCTGTTAAAAATATATTTTCTTCACAATCTAATAAATAGATGATAGATAGACAGACAGACAGACAGACAGACAGACAGACAGACAGACAAGATAGATGGATGGATGGATGGATGGATGGATAGATAGATAGATAGATAGATAGATAGATAGATAGATAGATAGATAGATAGATAGATAGATAGATAGATAGATAGATAGATAGATAGATAGATAGATAGATAGATAGATGATAGATAGATAGATAGATAGATAGATAGATAGACAGACAGACAGACAGATAGATAGATAGATAGATAGATAGATAGATAGATGATAGATAGATAGATAGATAGATAGATAGATGATAGATAGATAGATAGATAGATAGATAGATAGATAGATAGATAGATAGATAGATAGATAGATAGATAGATAGATAGATAGATAGATGATAGATAGATAGATAGATAGATAGATAGATAGATAGACAGACAGACAGACAGACAGATAGATAGATAGATAGATAGATAGATAGATAGATAGATGATAGATAGATAGATAGATAGATAGATAGATAGATAGATAGATAGATAGATAGATAGATAGATAGATAGATAGATAGATAGATAGATAGATAGATAGATAGATAGATAGATAGATAGATAGATAGATAGATAGATAGATAGATGATAGATAGATAGATAGATAGATAGATAGATAGATAGATAGATAGACAGACAGACAGACAGACAGA
>SSNP01000091.1:718701-727953 GCA_006937955.1 Pachypanchax playfairii | reverse complement strand
TAACATGTTTGTCTAACATGTTTGTCTAACATGTTTGTCTAACATGTTTGTTTAACATGCTTAACAATAGTTAACAACATTCTGGGGAAACCTGGAGAAGCAGTTGTTTGTGTGGAGGGAGAATAGCGGGAGGGACAGGACATGTATAAGAGAATGTGAAACTTGGATTCTGTTTTTTCTACATCACTTATAAAATGAGTTTCAGTCTAAATGATGGATCTTCAGCTGTTGTGATGATCTGTTTAATCAACAGCTCTCTGTTGCTTCCTGTCCCACAGACCATCTGTACAACATCCATCATCTTTCATATTTGTAGGTGAAGTATTACTTGTTGTCATTCTCAATGCAAATGTTACGTATATGAGCAAAACCTCCTCCGTAGATAATAAAAGCCTGCAGAAATCACTGTGAACATTTTACTTCGACCAGTTCAGTATTTTTAAACAGCGATCGACCTTCAAGTGAAAATATCCAGGAACCAGTAAAGTTTCATACTATAAGGGAGAAAAGAAACCTTCCTGGAAGGACTTTCATGATGCTGTGCAAAGGAGCATGAAGATGCCTCGCTCAGAGATCCAGGGCATCAATGGCAATTAATGCAAGTGGTGTCTCAGACAAGGAGGGTAATGAGTTTTAATATACATGCAGGTGAATGAGAGCCGGGTTAGTGAAGCCCTTAATGAACCCATGACAGACTAATTAGACACAATTTACAATTCTGGGATACTAATCAGAGGCACTGAGATGCTGATACACATCTTTGTAGAAATTAGTCTTTTTAAATGCTTCAATCAGCTGCTTTGATTGATAATGACCCTTTTTTCATACTTTCTCTTGTTGTCTGTCTGGATTGTGCCGCGGCTAACGAACTCTGTAACCGTGAGAAAAGTTCAAGTCAAGGGTGTAATTTAAATGCACAAACACACGAGGACACTTCCACATTTAGATGTTTGATTTTTAGTTTCTTTAACCTTTTTTTTGAGACTGTTGCCGTATTTAAAGTTTAACATTTTAAGAAGAAGCTGTAAAATAATTATTCTTTGTTTAAAAGTGATTCAAACTGCAGAGAGTAATAATAAGTTAGATGAAGTCAAAAGACCAGGAGTCTGAGATCAGACCTGCTTAGTGTATCTCTCCCTCCTTCAGGTCTGTATTTGAACCATTTTTACATGGATCTATTTGTTCTCCTCAGGCGTGAAATTGGAGTTGATCTATTGTGTGGCTTCTACAGCATGTGGATGGTCTGAGTCAGCAGATCTTTTCCTGGTGGAGGTAAACACATTGCAGAGCTGCAGTTACATCCCAAACTAATACAGGATGTCTAGAGGGATAAAAAGTGGCCCCACATAAAGACTTTTCTAGACATGCAGCATATTGTAAACATATTATTTGTATGTTGTTTCAGGCAGTTATGTCATTTAAATAGAAGATTCTTGGATTTCCTAGTTTTTGTGATGTATTTTGGTTTCTGCTCGAGTCTCGTTGGTTTGAGTAAATCAGACGTGTTTCTCTTCTTTGTTTTTTACACTAACGTTAGTAGATGAGCCAGTGCAGCTTAAATGTTGTTTTATTTCTCATTTGAACAGATTATTGGGATTTTATTACTTTTCTTTTTAATGTCATGATCAGTAACACACACCCTGATCCCTGCATGGTTGTTACCTACATTGTTCACAGCTGAAACCCTACCGCTGGTGTTTGTTCTCACTGTGACAGAAGGAACCAGGAATGACCAGAACCTGGACACACATGCATCTGAGGGACGTTCTTTATCCAGAAGAAGGTGAGAAGATGATTCAGATGTGATTAAACTGTGAGACGGTAGATAATCTGTAGTTTGAGTCTAAAGAACATCACGTCTGTTAGCTCCATCTGTTATGTTTGTTTATTTAGGCTCAGACTAATCGCTGAGTTTTCCTTCATTTCTCTGAAGGGGACGTGACTAAGATCAGAATCAGGTTTAGTTGGTCCAGTATGTTACACAGACATGGAACTTGGTTCCAGCTCACTTTGCACTTGTACAGAAAGACAGACAGATAAAGATAATAAACAGTGTTGGACATAGGACACATAGAACACACACCAGGTACATGAGCAGCATTTTACCACCAGATGAGACACAAAAATAACAGAGAAAGAGACAGTGGACAGATAGGATGAGGAAAGTTGTAAAAGTTATTTTGTACTGATTTAAATCAGCTGTGATGTTAAACTCATGTCTCACGTCCTGTCCTTTAGGTCAGAGGAAGGACCCAATCAGACGTGATCTTCCAGAAGACCATTTAGTTTAAACCTGTTCACTGAGCTTCTGTCTGGGTTACGATACTGGTTTAATGTAGGAACCCAGTTATGATCTTCATGACTCCAGGGGGCGGAGTTTGGACTGTGTTGCAGCTCCTCCTCCTCTGAGTGGGCGGAGCTGTTCAATGCATCCCTGATGGATTCATCAAACTCAGTCTAAATCAGGGGTGTCCAACTCCAGGCCTCGAGGGCCACTATCCTGCACCTTTTAGATGTTCCCCTGTTTCAACACACCTGATTCAAATCTGCAACCTCTCAGCAAGTCCTATAGAAGCCTGTTAACGACCTGTTCATCTGCAGCAGGTGTTGTGAAACAGGGGAACATCTAAAATGTGCAGGATAGTGGCCCTCGAGGCCTGGAGTTGGACACCCC
Organism: Pachypanchax playfairii; assembly: GCA_006937955.1. Lineage (NCBI taxonomy): Eukaryota > Metazoa > Chordata > Actinopteri > Cyprinodontiformes > Aplocheilidae > Pachypanchax > Pachypanchax playfairii. The sequence continues at coordinate 725,279 of SSNP01000091.1, read as the reverse complement.
TGATCTAAATACTGAACACTGAGCACTCCAGGTATTTCACTGCACCTGGTTCCCAAAATAATACTATTCAGTACATGAAGTTTTCCTCCTGTACACATCCAAAAACCTGCATCTGAATTTAAACTCCTCTCTCCTGTTAACACAACATGTTGATACTGAGGACAGATTGTTTTATATAATAAACCTCGTCACATTACAGATGTAGTTTCATGCTGGTACACGTCAGAACTTAGAACCATTTTGGATAAACTGTCCTACATTTTAGAACCTGCAGGTTCTCAGCAGTAGGTTCTAGTTCATGAATGAGTCTCAGCATCAGTGGAAACATTAAAAGTAATTAGTAAGACTTCATGTTCTGCACAGATACAGAAAAACAATGTGTTTCCTCACAAAAAGACTCAAATTTTAAATTCTTTTAATAAAATCTATCAGTGTTTCTGCAGGAGCCGTAACTAACATCCAGCGTCTCTCATGTCCAGCATGGTGGACTGAGACGGTGGCGTCTCACCTCATGACCCTGTGGTTACGATGAATATCTAACAACACTATCACACACATTTTCATTGTATTTGAATTTATAGATTACAAACATCAGATTTAAAGTAGTTTCTGCTTTTCATCTTTATTTACCAGCAGGATCTTGAACAGGATCTTCTGACTTCAGATCAAACGATGAAATGGGAGTGAAAAGCAAATCAGGAACATGCAGAGAGGAGAAATAATAAAAATACTATCTGAACTCTGACACAAATACTTCAAATTAGATAAACATGATAATCAAGTCATTACTTCTGTAAAAGATGATAATATAAAACAACATTTCTCATGTCAGGTTGGGTGTTTACAGTCTCCCTGTAGATTCAGCAGCTTTAATGTTGGAGGGATGAAGACGTCAGATCAACAACAACTTCCTGATGGTTTGTGATATGAGAGCAGGATGTGCAGATAGCAGGAGGTTAAACAACTCGCAGGGTGAGACGGGTCTTTTCTCGTCCCTCAGGTTCTGATGTTCTGGCAGGTACACAGAGAGATTAAAACCAAGAATGAAATGAAACAAAATGCATAAAAATGAGGCTTTTATGAAAACAAAGGTTCAAAAAATGACTTTTCAAAACACAAAACATCCAAAGTTGTTAAATTAGGTTTAAATAGATGATCTAAAGACTAATTAACGAGCCCTTTGGGAGACGTGAGGACAGGAACTGAGCTAAAGGAGTTTAACTTCCCTTCACTAACTAACTAACAGGATGGGCAGAAGGCGGGACTTCTCACTTTTCTCCAATCAGAATTCAGCGTCTCTCAGTGAAGGAAATAATGACTAATGGTGTGACGGGACTTTGACATGCGTTTAGTCTAAAGAAAATAGATTCTAAATAGTTGCTTTGAACAACATGTTTAATGAAGAAAATACTTCAATGAAACTAAAAATAATTGTGAATAAAATAATTGTCCTGCAGCGTCTCTTTCCAGAACAATACCAATTATTTTCTATAATAAAAATAAGATGAATATTGACCTGTCCTGCTATGATGGACATTTTTATCTTTGATTGACACTTTTCGGTGCATCTGATGACAGTTGTTGTATGTTTAGTGACGCATCTTAGAGCAAATCCTGCTTTCTTTACTTGAATGACATCATGAGGATTAAAGACAACTATTACAATTTAATCCTTTTATGTTTATCAAAGGATAATATATGAAACTTTGATAGAAGTTTGGGCTTTAGCAGTTTCATTTTGATTTTGATGAGATTTTCTGATCCTTCAAATAAAACTACAAAGCGCCCTCCACCTGTCACAAAGCTAAATTAGGATTTATTTTTATAGGGATTGAAAGAACTGACAGTAAAAATGATTAGAATATACCAGGGATTACTGTTAGTACTGTGTACTTTCACACACACACACACACACACACACACCATGTCCAGCTTCAGAATGTGTGTTCAGAAGGATTCCTACAGAACTGAAACTATCTGGTTTCTACAGCTCCGTCAAGCTCTGGCACATTTTATTGTTTTTACACACGTTAGTTGGAAATTTGTATCTTTATCACGGCTCAGCGTCATGTACCGTCTCTTACTGCATGTTTCTACTGAAGCTAATAAACTACCTGAGAGAAGACGTGTGGCTAACTAGCTTAGTCTCTTTTTGATGACATCATCATGAACCTAATCTCTGTACATCTCAGTAAAGTTCCTGTCTTCCTGCCCCGTACTCACCAAACAAACATCGTCTCTCCTTCCTGCTGAAGAATGTGAAAAATAAACTTAAACTAACAGTTTGGGTCGTTGTCTAACCTCCATCATCTGAAAGGAGAGAGTAGCTAATAAAAACTATCTACAGTAAGTCAGATTCTTCTAGAACTCTTTGCAGGTGGATCTGCTGCTGTTGGTACTTCTTGGTCCAGTGAAGCATCTAGAAACTCTCCCGTCTAACATTTGTGTTATCTTGTCTCTGAGTTTGGGACGTCTCAGAATGGATTAAAGATCCAGATGTTTGATACGTCTTTAAAGACTTTTCAGTTGAGTTAAGCATGTTTTAACCTGTTGTACCTGAAATAGAGACAGTTTGGGGTACATGGGATCTAAGTTTTTACCAGGATCTGCCTGATGAAATGAAGAACAAAACACATGTTGACCATAGAGGCAAACGCTCACGACCCCTCCAGCATGTCCACAGAGCTCTTCCTGAATCCAAGTTTCAAGTTTATAAAGTTCCAGTTCATGACAAAGTCATTTCAAACACTTTTTAGAGAAAAATCAACCAATTAATAATAAAACATTTTCTATCAGGAACCAGCTGATTGGGTTGAATTGTTATTTCAGCACAATCCTCCATCCTGAGCAGCACGACTGGCGACAGTGGAAAGGAACGACTCCCTTTTAACAGGAATAAACCTCTAGCAGAACCAGAACCAGAACCAGAACCCGGCTCAGGATGCTGACTGGGGTCTGAGCTGACAGGAAAGAGACAAACACTGATAGAAAGATAAACAGAGAAACAGTTAATGGCAGCAGTAACAATCAATACAAACATGGAGAGTAAATAGAGACAGCAGAGTGAAGACATGTGGACAGTATGTCCTCCAGCAGTCTAAACCTATAGCAGCATAACTAAAGGGATGGATCAGGAGAACCCAAACTAACCCTGACTATAGGATTGTGTAAAAAGGAAAGTTTTAAGGTTTGACAATCAGCTGGAATCATTTGAAACATCAAAAAAGGGGCAGCTGTGGCTCAGTGGTTAGAGCGGTCGTCCTCCAACTTGAAGGTTGGTGGATCGATCCCGGCTTCCACTGCCACATGTCGAAGTGTCCTTAGGCAAGACACTGAACCCCATGTTGTCCCCCGATCTGCGTATCGGGTTGTGTGAATGGGTGAATGTAAAACCTTGTAGTGTGAAAGCGCTTTGAGTCTGAATAACTAGAAAACACTATACAAATACAGGACATTTACCATTTAAACTTTCCCTGGGTGCACACTCTCCTTCTCTTTTTGATAATTGGGGACTACCACCAAGATCTTCTTACATCGTCCCGGTTCTCCATGCAACATTAAACAGGTGTGTCATCCTGGACATCTCAACAACAACCAGAACCTTTAGCATCTCAGAGGACATCTCAACATCTCATCCAGGCCTACAGCTCCTCACCACGGGGCGGCTGTTTAACAGCTGTAACAACCACTGCCAATGTAACAGACTTGACTCCCGCCATGTCCTCACCCTCTGTCTCCTCAGTGAAGGACATAGTGACTGGGTTGAGGAGGTCCTCAAAGTGCTCCTTCAACAATATCCCCATTCTGGTTCAGCAGTCCCCACACGAACCAGCGACAGCATGGGACGGGTCCTTCTTTCGAGATGTTTGCCTTAACCAAAAGTTCTTCTTCATGGCCTGTCCAAATTCTTTCCATGCTCGGGTTTCAGATTCCATGAACAAGGAAGCCACTGTCCTTCCTGCCAAATGTGACCTATCAGTGTCTCCAGGAGTCCTCTGAAAACATGAAGCACCACAAGCTTCTATCTTCAGCTTGACAGCTTCCTTCACTGATGATGTCCACCAGTGATTATCTGGCTGCAGCTCCTGAGAGCCACATCCTCACTAGAGACTCTGAACACGGTCCACTTGAATTCCTTCTCCAACAACTCCCCCTGAAATGTAGGAAAAACACTCCTGCAGGTGTTAGTTGAAGATTCTCCAGACAGGAACCTGACAAATGTTCTCTGTTCTCCCTCATTACTCATCTTGATTTACCAGGTCTGTCCAGTACTAACCCTGAAACCAGATCCAACTTACCATAAATGGTGGTAACTAGTTGACATCTCTGTTCCCTTTTTATCTGAGTGTCCAAGATGTAGGTCTGATCCAGGAGTCTGTTCAGGTTCAGATCCAGGAGTCTGTTCAGGTTCAGATCCAGGAGTCCGTTCAGGTTCGGATCCAGGAGTCCGCTCAGGTTCGGATCCAGGAGTCCGCTCAGGTTCGGATCCAGGAGTCCGTTCAGGTTCGGATCCAGGAGTCCGTTCAGGTTCGGATCCAGGAGTCCGCTCAGGTTCAGATACAGGAGTCCGTTCAGGTTCGGATCCAGGAGTCCGTTCAGGTTCGGATCCAGGAGTCCGTTCAGGTTCGGATCCAGGAGTCCGCTCAGGTTCGGATCCAGGAGTCCGCTCAGGTTCGGATCCAGGAGTCCGTTCAGGTTCGGATCCAGGAGTCCGTTCAGGTTCAGATCCATTAGTCTGTTCAGGTTCGGATCCAGGAGTCCGTTCAGGTTCGGATCCAGGAGTCCGTTCAGGTTCGGATCCAGGAGTCCGTTCAGGTTCGGATCCAGGAGTCCGTTCAGGTTCAGATCCATTAGTCTGTTCAGGTTCGGATCCAGGAGTCTGCTCAGGTTCAGATACAGGAGTCCGTTCAGGTTCGGATCCAGGAGTCCGTTCAGGTTCGGATCTAGGAGTCCGTTCAGGTTCAGATCCAGGAGTCTGTTCAGGCCCAGTCACATCCCTCAGAGTAACTCTGTCCACATGGACATTGAAGTGTCCCAGAAAAACAAGAGAATTCCTGAACGTTACCTCCTGCAGAGACTCCAAAATGACAGATAATCTGTGCTGATGTTTATACAAACAACACGTTCTGATTCATAAACAAAACAACAACAAGATCCAGTATATAACTATGTTCTTGTGTTGTGAAGCTGTACAATGATCTGAATGTGCTGTACAAGCACAGCTGGCATAGACTGAAGATGATGCCAGATTGATCCTCACCAAATGTCCACTGCATGATGTCCTCTGATGTCTCCATCGTCCTCTTGATCAAGGTGGAGGGGGAATATGCTGGAGGCAGGTTCATCAGAAACAAGCCCCTCCTCCAGAGTTTCAACACAGAGTATGTGTTTCAAATGACTCTGAACCTTCACTACTTCTGTAATTATGACAGACTTACAGCCTTTTTGTGTTGGCTAACATGTGGCAGCCATCTTGAAACGAGTTTATTCCAAAGTTAAATGGATGTAGATGCATCTAATGATTACATTCAGATTTTACTACTTTGCTAACAAACACACACACAAATACAAAAACATAAACATGATCACCAACTTTTAGGTGGTGAGAAATCATGAAATCACGTCTTTAGTCATCACGGATCTAACAGACATCACATGAAATAATTATTTTACATTTTCCTCTTGTGCAATAAATACTATTAGCCATAAATTTACATTTTGCCAAATTAGGGGAAACCATGATGGTTAATGGTGGTGATTTATCCTGATCCATCACACAGTCAGTAAAAACAAACAAAAACTAGTTTTTGATCGTGGTCCACTCTTCTTCACGAGGAGTTGTTTGTTCTGACTTGCAGCTGTAACGTCACTCTTCTAATGTAATTACAAACCCATCTGTCTCTCACTGTATGACAAGCACAAAATGTCCAATTACGTTTTGTTAAATTGTAATTAGCTTAGCCAAGTTTGCTGTTTGCCAGTGTAGTCGATCTGTCTAATGACAGAGATGTATGAGTAAAGTCACACACGCACACACACACAAACATGCACACACACACACACACACACACACACACACACACACACACACACACACACACACACACACACACACAAGTGTGTTTTGTTATCCTTATGGGGACCGTCCATTGACTTCCATTGATTTTAGTAACTAGATTTATACCTAACCCAAACCCTTTTACTAACCTTAACCATTACTGATCTATAACTAACCCTAAGACTAACTAAAACTCTATTCACACCATACCTATAAACCTAACCCCTAACCCTAAAAAGGGGAGTCCCCCTCATGGGGACCAGGCTTTGGTCCCCACAAGAACCCTCGGACCCCAGAAAGATAGTAAAAGTCAGGAAACGGGTCCCCAGGAGGTCAGAAATACAAACCCACACACACACCCACACACACACACACACACACACACACACACACACACACACACACACACACACACACACACACACACACACGCACACACACACACAAACATGCACACACACACACACACACACACACACACACTCAAGTGTGTTTTGGTATCCTTATGGGGACCGTCCAT
>SSNP01000091.1:653701-713701 GCA_006937955.1 Pachypanchax playfairii | reverse complement strand
GAACCAGAACCAAGATGAGTTCTGCCTGGACCCACTGAGAGGTAAGAGAGTAAAGACAGCAGGGTGAAGACATGTGGACAGTATGTCCTCCAGCAGTCTGAAACTATAGCAGCATAACTAAAGGGATGGATCAGGAGAACCTCCAGCAGTCTGAGACTATAGCAGCATAACTAAAGGGATGGATCAGGAGAACCTCCAGCAGTCTGAGACTATAGCAGCATAACTAAAGGGATGGACCAGGAGAACCTCCAGCAGTCTGAGACTATAGCAGCATAACTAAAGGGATGGATCAGGAGAACCTCCAGCAGTCTGAGACTATAGCAGCATAACTAAAGGGATGGATCAGGAGAACCTCCAGCAGTCTGAGACTATAGCAGCATAACTAAAGGGATGGACCAGGAGAACCTCCAGCAGTCTGAGACCATAGAAGTATAACTAAAGGGATGGATCAGGAGAACCTCCAGCAGTCTGAGAGTATAGAAGCATAACTAAAGGGATGGATCAGGAGAACATACAGCAGTCTGAGACTATAGCAGCATAACTAAAGGGATGGATCAGGAGAACCTCCAGCAGTCTGAGACTATAGCAGCATAACTAAAGGGATGGATCAGGAGAACCTCCAGCAGTCTGAGACTATAGCAGCATAACTAAAGGGATGGACCAGGAGAACTTCCAGCAGTCTGAGACTATAGCAGCATAACTAAAGGGATGGACCAGGAGAACCTCCAGCAGTCTGAGACCATAGAAGTATAACTAAAGGGATGGATCAGGAGAACCTCCAGCAGTCTGAGACTATAGAAGTATAACTAAAGGGATGGATCAGGAGAACCTCCAGCAGTCTGAGACTATAGCAGCATAACTAAAGGGATGGACCAGGAGAACCTCCAGCAGTCTGAGACTATAGCAGCATAACTAAAGGGATGGATCAGGAGAACCTCCAGCAGTCTGAGACTATAGCAGCATAACTAAAGGGATGGACCAGGAGAACCTGAGCTAAGCAGAATTAGATTTTATTAACAGACACAGAGGCTTGTTTAAGTTCTAGTCATAATGATCCATATGAACGATGGGTTCATATGAATCTCTGTTTCTTATGAAATCTGGAGTTCATGAATGTTCTCGAAGGTTCTGGTTCCTACAGGAAGTTGTTATGGCTGTTGCATGAAAAATGTGATGAATTCTTGAGAGTTTTAAGTGATTTTCTGTCGTATGCCGGCAGCAGAGTTCCTGTTCCCTACACACAGTGTGTTGGAAACGTTCTTATTCTACCGATAACCATCATACAAAGGTAAGGTTTACCCCCCCTCCATGTGCAACTCACAGCAATTTCAAATCACTGTTATGAAGATCCTCTGGCTGCCAGCGCATTTTGTCAGGGAATATACATGGTGGAAGTCCAGTATCTTCTAAATTCTGTGTGTTGATCATCACATCTGCTCGATAACTGCTGGAAAATCTTCTAATTTTCAGGATGACAATAATACAGAGAGACTTCAGCTGCAGCTTCTTCAGCTTCAGGACAGAAGATCTACTGCTGGAGAGAAGATAGAGATGCTGGTGGGTGAACGAATGCATACGAAGGGATGACTTTACCTGATCTGGATTCTGTTCCATGGTCTGGACCATGTGTCCGAAGGGACTATAACACATTTCCTAAGCTGTTGCATCGTGTCACCTGATGCTTTGCATAGCATGACAAATGGTCTGGCTTTCTTTTGCTGTCTCCTCATCCTTCTACTGATGCATCTCTCTCTCTCTCTCTCTCTCTCTCTCTCTCTCTCTCTCTCTCTCTCTCTCTCTCTCTCTGTCTCTCTCTCTCTCTCTCTCTGTCTCTCTCTCTCTCTCTCTCGCTCCCCTTCAGACATCAGGTCAGACCTACTGCAGACAGTAGCCCTACAGTAAGCTCAGTGGACTGAGACGTTGTTTAGCAGCATGTTCTGTTGAGGATTCCAGCTTTAATCACTTTTGATCAACCATATAAGTATAAACATCAAACAGAGGTCATTATTTGTTGAAGCAGTCTCACTGTCTTTACATAACAAGTTACTGTCGACTGCTTCATGAATCAAACGGCTGAACTAAATTTAGTTTGTAAATAATCTTTCCTGTAAAAGATGGAGATCGTTTAATGAAGCAGCTGATGAGAAGAATCAACTCGCTCATTCTTGGATGTGACTGATGGCTCATTTATTAGCACCAAGTTTAACTCTTCATCAGACAGAAGACATGCTGCACAGCACCATCTTAAATCATATGACTACAGTCATGTGACCTCATCATGTGAACTAAAGAAAAGAACTTCTATCTAAAACATTTTCCAGTTGTATAAAATAAATAGAAGAAATATTTGTATGTTTGCACAAGACAAAAGCATCTATACCAAATATCCTCCAGAGATTTTTAACTCTGTGTACGTTTGTGTCCAGGACGTCGTCATCTTGTAAAAGATTAATAAAAACAACTGGACTGTTGTGTTTTTCTTGAAAATGTTTCACCTTTCATCCAAAAAGCTTCTTCAGTTCTGGAATAAGGATTGTGGAGCAGCAGGTTTATAAGCTGTAAAGAGAAAGACCACACCTAGGAGCAACTAACGAGGTCATTGTTTTTATAATGGTAGCTCGTCAGGGGCCCAGACTATCCCTCAGTTTTTGGGAAAGAATGACTTTACAATTTAATCTGATTTTCATAACATTCTGGAGTTTATACAAATTTCTGTTAAAAAACATTTGTTTCATGGAAATATACAGTGTGACTATTCTTATTTATTAAACATCAAAATATCTGTTGAAGAATCTTTCATTGATAACATTTTCATAAATCCTTAAAGAGTCCATTTCATACAAATGTCAGGACTTTGTGGTTATTTCTTAAGTATTAACCAGTAATATGAAACATTTTATATCTAAAAAACATCAGGAAACACTGATTAACAGAACTTTCAATCTCTCTGCCTCAAAATTTGGCTCCTTCCGTCAGGCCTCGAGCAGCAGCTCGTTCATATTCATTATTCAAATTTGCTGGACTCTGATTGGCTAACAAACTAGCCTATGAGAGCAAGATATACTGTTTCCTGCCCCGCTGCGCATGGCAACAGCAAACGTTCTCTCTTTCTGTCTGCTATGTCTTATGCTAACAGCTTTTAGCCAGCAGCATGCTAGGTGTTATGCTAACAGCTTTTAGCCAGCAGCATGCTAGGTGTGGTTTCAACTGCAGGAGCTGATGAATACTAACGAACAAAGGAGTTGTGATGTAACAGATACAGGCCGTTAGAACTCGGGAGAACTCGGGTTTTATCACCACCTGCGTAGTTTGAGAGATTAAAACTGAAAGAGAAGTTGTTGACCTGTTTTCACCCACTATGAAGGTAAGAACACCTGTAGAGCTAAAATATTCAACAGAAACCTCAGAAAAACTGTTTTAATGGAAGGGACTCTATAACAATAGGTTCTGATGTTATAAAAGACTGAAACAGGAAGAAATCTAAATCTTCCCACAGGTGGATGAGACTGACTGGCACATCAACAGTTGAAGGTTCAGAGGGGGTTAAAGGAGGGACACATGTCCCTTTCTGAGACAAAAGTACGGTTAGTAAAATCAGAGAAGAAGGTTATAATCATGAAAAGGAAATATTGAATTAAATAAAGACGAGGAGCGAGTTGCCTGAAGATGCTTGTAGCAAGAAATAATGACCAGTTTGTTTCTTCTGATTACAGATTAATCAGACTTGTATACAAGCATGTCTATTACACCTGCTTTCATGTCCCTCGTCCAGGGTCACATGATGATGAATCACAATGAAATCAACCTCTTTTATCTACTGGAACAATTTCCTGGAGTTCTGAAGGCAACAATATTTACAAACGTGCACACATGGCATGTACCTGTATAGCGCTTTACTCAGGTCCTACGACCCCCAAAGCGCTTCACACTACAGTTTTTTGTCATTCACCCGTTCACACACACACTCACACGTTTGGTGATGATGAACTACACACATGTAGCCACAGCTGTCCTGGACACACACTGACAGAGGCGAGGCTGCCAGACACTGGTGCCGCCGGACCCTCCGGCTGAGCCACGCCGCCCACACGTGCACACACATCAAAGGTCGGTGAAAACGGATCAAATACATACGCTGATTAGTGGCTGGCTGGTTATAGCTGACTGGTTATAGCTGGCTGGTTATAGCTGGCTGGTTATAGCTGGCTGGTTATAGCTGACTGGTTATAGCTGACTGGTTATAGCTGACTGGTTATAGCTGGCTGGTTATAGCTGACTGGTTATAGCTGACTGGTTATAGCTGGCTGGTTATAGCTGACTGGTTATAGCTGGCTGGTTATAGCTGACTGGTTATAGCTGATTGGTTAGCTGACTGGTTATAGCTGACTGGTTAGCTTGCTGGTTATAACTGGCTGGTTATAGCTGACTGGTTAGCTGACTGGTTATAGCTGGCTGGTTATAGCTGACTGGTTATAGCTGGCTGGTTATAGCTGACTGGTTAAAGCTGACTGGTTAGCTTGCTGGTTATAGCTGGCTGGTTATAGCTGACTGGTTAGCTGACTGGTTATAGCTGACTGGTTAGCTTGCTGGTTATAGCTGGCTGGTTATAGCTGACTGGTTATAGCTGGCTGGTTATAGCTGGCTGGTTATAGCTGACTGGTTAGCTGACTGGTTATAGCTGACTGGTTATAGCTGACTGGTTACCTGACTGGTTAACTTGCTGGTTATAGTTGACTGGTTATAGCCGACTGGTTAGCTGACTGGTTAGCTTGCTGGTTATAGCTGGCTGGTTATAGCTGACTGGTTAGCTTGCTGGTTATAGCTGGCTGGTTATAGCTGGCTGGTTATAGCTGACTGGTTATAGTTGACTGGTTATAGCTGACTGGTTAGCTGACTGCTTAGCTTGCTGGTTATAGCTGACTGGTTAGCTGACTGGTTAGCTTGCTGGTTATAGCTGACTGGTTAGCTGACTGGTTATAGCTTGCTGGTTATAGCTGACTGGTAATAGCTGGCTGGTTAGCTGACTGGTTATAGGTGGCTGGTTAGCTGGCTGGTTAGCTGACTGGTTATAGCTGACTGGTTATAGCTGGCTGGTTATAGCTGGCTGGTTATAGCTGGCTGGTTATAGCTGACTGGTTAGCTGACTGGTTATAGCTGACTGGTTATAGCTGACTGGTTATAGCTGGCTGGTTACCTGACTGGTTAACTTGCTGGTTATAGTTGACTGGTTATAGCTGACTGGTTAGCTGACTGGTTATAGCTGGCTGGTTATAGCTGACTGGTTATAGCTGGCTGGTTATAGCTGACTGGTTATAGCTGACTGGTTAGCTGACTGGTTATAGCTGACTGGTTAGCTTGCTGGTTATAGCTGGCTGGTTATAGCTGGCTGGTTATAGCTGGCTGGTTATAGCTGACTGGTTAGCTGACTGGTTATAGCTGACTGGTTACCTGACTGGTTAACTTGCTGGTTATAGTTGACTGGTTATAGCTGGCTGGTTAGCTGACTGGTTAACTTGCTGGTTATAGTTGACTGGTTATAGCTGACTGGTTATAGTTGACTGGTTATAGCTGACTGGTTATAGGTGGCTGGTTAGCTGGCTGGTTAGCTGACTGGTTAGCTTGCTGGTTATAGCTGGCTGGTTATAGCTGGCTGGTTATAGCTGACTGGTTATAGCTGACTGGTTAGCTGACTGGTTATAGCTGACTGGTTAGCTGACTGGTTAGCTTGCTGGTTATAGCTGACTGGTTAGCTGACTGGTTATAGCTTGCTGGTTATAGCTGACTGGTTAGCTGACTGGTTAGCTTGCTGGTTATAGCTGGCTGGTTATAGCTGGCTGGTTATAGCTGACTGGTTATAGCTGGCTGGTTATAGCTGACTGGTTATAGCTGACTGGTTATAGCTGACTGGTTAGCTTGCTGGTTATAGCTGACTGGTGCTGGTTATAGCTGACTGGTTATAACTGACTGGTTATAGCTGACTGGTTATAGCTGACTGGTTAGCTGACTGGTTATAGCTGACTGGTTAGCTGACTGGTTATAGCTGACTGGTTATAGCTGACTGGTTATAGCTGACTGGTTATAGCTGACTGGTTAGCTGACTGGTTATAGCTGACTGGTAATGGTTGACTGGTGGTTTTTCTTCCTCAATGTACAAACATACAGTTAAAGTCTTTTCCACATACCAGACAGTGTTATAGATCATCAGAGACTCTCATACTGAAACGATTCAACTTTTTATTGTAAAGTCAATTATTTACCTAATAAAAGTGCTACAGAAAATACACAAGATTATTTTAAACGCTTACATTTGGTAATAAAAAGTTACAATAATGTTTTTAATTTACATTTTATTAAATATTAAAAACATAATATCTTTGGAAGCAGAAAGTCTGTGGCTTGTGTTTTCAAACAGACGAAATTTATAATTGTTTAGATCATTATTTAAAAAGAAATGCAGGTTTACACTTTAATAAAATTGTGCACATATTTTAAACAAGAAAATCACCCTGATGATTTTATTAGATCATTTCTAACGACTGATCAGAGTAAAACTAACGTTCTATTCTTTTATAAACTAAAAGTTTCTGCAATTAACTGAACTGTAAAGTTAAGATTTAAAGTGTTAAATTTTTGTTGTGCAAATGGTCTCATAAAAAAACAAATAAAAAACCCAAATCTTTCTAAGAACACCTGATCTGCAGGTGAAGGAACCCAGTCTGTCTCATCGTCATGTTTCCTTTATTATAGGTTATTAGATAGAGAAAATAATAAAGATCCAAATAGATGGAAATAAAGATAACAAGGGTAAAAAATGTTGTTGAAGTTTTCTAAAGCCAAACTGTAGCTTTCAATAACAGGATTAATGTGTCCTCGAGTGCTGCTGTTCCAGCTCCAGAATCAATATGAAAATGCAAAAGCCTATTAAAAGGATTATAGATTAGAAATGAGATGTTGTTACTGTTGGTTAGAATCCACTCTGGTAGAGTCTTTAGGTCTTCAGGTGAACCGTGTGATGATGGTAAATCCACTTCAACACAAACAGTCTGTTTATTCTAATGTCTAGAGAATGACACTTGATATAAAACATCTTCAGTGTTTTTAGTCTTTTTCTTCTGTTTGTCGTGTTTTAGTTGTAACAGAACAAAAACATACAGATCAGCAGCACATGCAGTCATAATAAAAATATGTTGTGATTATGAGAATATAAAACAACCTTCTTCTCACAAGGTCTAACATACATACAGAGATACAGAGATATAACCTCATAAACAAAAATAAACTGTGAGTCAACAAACATTAAACTGGAAGCAGAAGTTAACTGGAACAGAGTGAAGTTAAAGAGTTAAAGAGTTAAATCAAGCTCAGGTTTTGTGTGTGTGTGCGTGTGGAAGATGTCTGGATGTAATGACGGTTTGTCAGAGATTCACAACGGGGAAACAGAATTACAAAAACCTGGTCCCATGGTGGATCCAGTCCAGATCTGGTCCGGTTGTTCCACTGTGAGGAAAAGGGTGGATGGAAGGATTTGAAGAGATTTTAATATTCCTCAAGAACAACTTGCCTGAGAAAAGTCTTTAATATTAAACCTATTGATTAATGAAATTACTGGTAATAAAGTAGCTAAAACAGGTGCAACAGGTGAGTTGTTATTCAGATGGAAACAGTTTCCAACAGTCAGAAATGATAATCAGTGAATAGAATAGAATAGAATAGAATAATCCTTTAGTGTCCCACGAGGGGAAATTTGGTCATAACAGCAGCATCAGATATATATAAACAAACAGGTATATAAACTGAACACACACAATGTTACAACGAAAATAAGAAAAAAAAATAAGAAAAAGAGTATCAACAACATGTTACCATACTTATAAAACAGTTATAAAAAATGTGAAAAAAACAATATTGTGCAATTCTTAAAGTAGTTAGAATTTGGATAAAATTGACATTGAAGAATTAATGTAACATCTTTTGCTAGCTGCTTCTCACATGCTACCAATATCAAATGTTTACAAGGTTCTACTGGGTTCTTCAAACATACAGGTTATGTGTACTGTTGTACACTTAACCTATACCCAGTCAGCTTTATTCATTTTACAATAACATAACTTGAATTGTAAGACACTCTGAACCAGAAGGAGACTCTGCAGGATCCTCCTTTAAGAAGTCGATAAGATGCAGAGATTTTTCAGGTCTCCTTGGAACTCGGTTTGTTCCCTCCGACTGCGTTTGTGACTAACAGGAGAACAGAAGCAGCAACTGGACTGTGTCCAATCACCAGTGATTTTCACTCTGACTTGGCCCGTGCGTTGCTATTGGAGTAAATTCCTGGTGTGTGAGAGTCTGTATGGAGTCCTTCATTGGTTGTGACAGTGAAGGAGGATTTGATTGACAAGAACTAATTTTTCTATCATACATGAATAAAATCAAAATAAAACTAAATAAGAGTTTTATTAGAGGCAGGTGTCGATCTCAGCGTAGAAATGCAAATATCAGATAGTCAATTTATTTTACCCATTGTGATGGATTTGATATTTATTTGTATTGACAACAAATATTACTTAGTTTCTATATTTAGTTTCCTATTTTGTTTTCTATGATTGTATTTCTATGATTAAGGAACTTTAACATTGCTGATTAAATTAACACCATCCTGGTCATAAATAAATACTGATAATCTTTTTTCCTTTCAGAATGACAGTTGTGTTTCTTATTTTCAGTGAATTCCTGAGTCTTGTCTTCATCAGTTTTACTCTTCTACCTGAGATTTGCAGTCAGGCTTCCAGAGGGCTTCACATGGACCTTGAACCTGTAAATGGTATTCAGCCTCCCTCTGGTTCCCTTCTGGCTTCCAGCAGATTACTGAGCAGGTTATTGGAGGTGATCACTCAAGGAATAAGAAAACGTTCAAAGATAGATGGAAACAAATTATCACTGAATTTAAGGAAAGACAGAAGCTCAAGAGACAGTTACTGGTTTGAATCCCCACTCCCTTAAAAACTGCTTTGCTGTTGTGCAAGACTCACCCACCCTGTCTGCCTGGTGTGTGTGTGTGTGTGTGTGTGTGTGTGTGTGTGTGTGTGTGTGTGTGTGTGTGTGTGTGTGTGTGTGTGTGTGTGTGTGGGTGTGTGGGGGTGTGTGTGTGTGTGTGTGTGTGTGTGTGTGTGTGTGTGTGTGTCTGTGGGGGGGGGTGTTTGTGTGTGTGTGTGTGTGTGTGTGTGTGTGTGTGTGTGTGTGTGTGTGTGTGTGTGTGTGTGTGTTTAGGTGTGTGTGTGTGTGGGTTTGTATTTCTGACCTCCTGGGGACCCGTTTCCTGACTTTTACTATCTTTCTGGGGTCCGAGGGTTCTTGTGGGGACCGAAGCCTGGTCCCCATGAGGGGGACTCCCCTTTTTAGGGTTAGGGGTTAGGTTTATAGGTATGGTGTGAATAGAGTTTTAGTTAGTCTTAGGGTTAGTTATAGATCAGTAATGGTTAAGGTTAGGAAAAGGGTTTGGGTTAGGTATAAATCTAGTTACTAAAATCAATGGAAGTCAATGGACAGTCCCCATAAGGATACCAAAACACACTCAGTTGGAATTTTAAGCACTCTGTGAATCACCTGACTTTAGAAAACAACATACAAGTACACAACAGTTTAATTTTTTACTATTAACAGAGTATGTAGTGAAATAAAGGGAGGGACAGGAGACTGTTAAGTTCAGACTTTGTCCTGGTTGCTGGCTTGTATTGATTTATTTGTCATGTTCCCTTCTGCCTCAAAAAGAAAAGCGTATGAACATATCCTGACTGTAATAAGATTTATCTGCTGCACCTTGAAACTGACGACTTGATCGAGTCGCCCACTGAACAGCCAATAGGAGGAGAGTCACTTGTAAAAATGGCCTGCTGAATGAGCAGCCTGCAGCTTTTGCAATATGTGCAAACATGATAGTCTATCTTTAATAGGATCTTTATCAATAAGATGAAGTGCTTTGGTGAGCTAAGAGGTTCTATAAGAAAGCAACAGATATGTATCATGAGAACAATTAATATCCACTCTGCTCTCCATCCTGAGACAGCTTGATCTAAACACCTGCTATCTGGTTCATATGCATCTGAAAGAGTCTGTCTGGTTATTTGTGCCTTTAGAACTTTTGAGTATCAAACTAAAATAAGAGTCTGAGGTAAAAAATAAACTGAAATGAACTGAATCAAAAATATAATCCAAAAGGAAAATCTTTAAACTGCAAATAGAACATTTATTGATTCATATAAAAAGTATTAGTCTTTTATTCGTGTGGCACTTTCATTTTTGTCCTCGGTTCACTCTGTTTCCTTTTCCCTGATGAGACTTTTATTTTGAAATTGTTTTTTCCAGCTGTGTTCATTGATCAGCTGCCTGAATTTTTGCTGTTGATTTTGGTATAAATGCACCAGGTGGGGGGGGCTTTTAAGGGCTTCCTTCTCATTGGTTAGTTAGTTTGTGTGTGACAGCTGAATGACCTAGAGGTTGTTTGGTGAAGCTATCAAAGTTACAACTTTATTTTGGTGGACACACAACAAGGGGCAGGTTTCATCAGTGAGTGGGACTGTTGATCCCATCATTTGTCTAGTTTAGATACTTTCTGGTTCAAATTTTGGTTCTGGTTCAAAGTGAAATCACGTTAAACAAAATAACATGAAGCAATGATTCAGTATTGAACCACTTCATCAATTGACCTTTCGCCGGCCCTTCCCCAAAAACAGCTATTGTCCAATCACAAGTCATAGCAACCGTTACTATGTGAGCAGGTCTGACAAACACTGACTCCAAGCCGGACGGTGAAGCGGTGCGCTCATGTTCATTAGACACTAGATATCCCGATAGATTATCTAGAGGAGTTTTGTTCTTTCTAAAGCCAAAAACACACCATAAGCAGTGCCTACAATGAATAAAACAGTGTGGACGGCCCCATTTCAGTTAAATGTGTCGGGACGACGGCATAAACACGTCTGCTCAAACGTAAGGCTAACAGCTAACTACTTACCACGTTGTCTAGATCTACTAACTGGAGCCAAGAACACAAATCAGACCAAAGTTATGATTACCATGGATATCATTGCCAGATTATTAACCTACTCGCTAAACTAAGTTTAACGAGCCTTTTAGCTTTAGCCAACATGTTAGCTAATGCTAGCTACATTAGCTTCGGTTGTGTTGGGTGTAGTGTCCCCAACTTTATTTTTCGTCAGTTTTCAACAAAGTCAAACATATAGCGCCCCAACAAGCAACTTTAAATAATATTGTTTTTATCTTTCATGAAGCATTTTATGAACAGAGAACCTACCTCTGAGATTTAGCTTGAGACCAGCCGGTGTTAGCATTAGCCTTGATAGCAGTCGTATCTCCTTCATTGCGTATCTTTTTATTCTGAATATATCCCTCCACTGCATACTGTAACCCCTTCTGCCTCGATCTGGAGGATATCGCAGAGGTGTTGCTCCAAAAAAAGTTCACTGTCTGTAGAAAAGTCCCACACGATCGCATTTCGTGTGAAACAAACACTCACTGAAAGCAGTTATTCCTGCTTGTTGGATGTTCAACCAGGACGTGTGCAACACACACAACTGCAAATTTACCATTTTTGTGATATTTAAACGCGATCCCACTGAAAACTCGCTGATTTCTTCCAATAAGATCTACTTCTTCCTGTCATGGCAATCTGTTGCGCTGGTCGTGTTTGACCATTTGTTTGTCTGACTTAGCAACAGTAACTAAGGGGGCGGGGCTCAGCAAAAGGTCAATTGTGCTTAATTTAATAATTCATATCAGTGACATCTATGAATTAAGAGACAGTAACGCTCTGTTGCCAAGTCCTGGTGAGGACTCGTCTGTCCTACAAGTCACATGTACCACATCGAGCTCTGAAGCAGCAGTTCAAAGAAAAAACAGTAGATCTGCTTGAGATAAGAGCTGTGCTGTCTTCTGCTGCTGTTGTGTTTACAAGTATAGGATGAGATAATGAACTTGATTACACAGTCAAAGGACTACAAATGTAAATTATTTCTTTCTTAATTAAATTGTTTTGTAGCCAATGTTTGTTTCCTCCATGAATAACCAGACCAATCTGCCTTTAAAGGGTTAGACTCCTCCTTTATTTACACATTCATTCTGAAACAGTTAAGGTAAATACCTGTGAGTCAGAAAGTTTATAAAAAGAAGTATTTCATGGTTATTCCAAAATGACAGGTATATAAAGAAGAGTATGGAGAAAGAAAAAGGTCAGAAAGATAAAACCCTGAGGGGACATGGTGATGAGGGGTGGGAACTTTGTCAGATAGCGAGTTCATAAAGATCAAAATACTCAATGTTTCATCAGACAGTTTCTTAGACCCCGAGGCTCTGCTGTTGCAGGGACAATCAGTATTTAATTAAATTGTTTTTTTGTAGTTTTATTGAACTTTTAAAAATAATGACAAACACAAATTGAAAGGATCTTAGAGCCATTTTTAAAGCTGTTGAGTCCTTTGGGAAATGTTTGTGTCATTGTAGGTTCACTGATGTAGATCTAATAGAGTTTGGGAGAGAGGAGGATGTTAGTTTGATCAAGTCTGTGTAGACTCATTACTTCAGTATGACTTTGATCTGCCCCTCGTATCGCAGTATTACACAGGAAGTCTATTTAGAATCAAAATCCATTTCCTTCTTTTGCTCGTCATATTCATATACTGAAACATTTTTCATTAAAATCCTGCTCAAACTTGAAGAATTTAAGGTGTGTTTTACATAAGGTAAAATATTACACTTATTATATATAAAATTAGCAAAAAAAATACAGTACACTACTGTATTATTTCTTTGTTGTAATGAAGTTCCTTTATAATGTAATGTTCATTAAATGGAGCCACATTTCTAGTAAAATTAATTTGTGAGTTTTGCCCATTAAGAACTTGCCAAAACTTCCCTGTAAGTGCCAAACGGCTTTATTTTACTGTGGCCTCATTAGCATGTGGAAGAACACGCGAATGTACACAGTCGCCACAGTCTGGCTCCTCCCTCTCATGCTGGTCACCCGCCTGGCTCCTCCCCCTCATGCTGGTCACCAGCCTGGCTCCTCCCCCTCATGCTGGTCACCCGCCTGACTCCTCCCCCTCATGCTGGTCACCAGCCTGGCCCCTCCCCCTCATGCTGGTCACCCGCCTGACTCCTCCCCCTCATGCTGGTCACCAGCCTGGCCCCTCCCCCTCATGCTGGTCACCCGCCTGACTCCTCCCCCTCATGCTGGTCACCTTCCCGGATCTTCCCTCTCATGCTGGCCAACCACCTGGCTCCTCCCTCTCATGCTGGTCACCCGCCTGGCTCCTCCCCCTCATGCTGGTCACCCGCCTGACTCCTCCCCCTCATGCTGGTCACCTTCCCGGATCTTCCCTCTCATGCTGGCCAACTGCCAGATTCACTTTAAACTCAGTTTTTACATTCGATCTTCATGTCAAAACACTGACCCTTCCTATTTGTATGAGTAAGTTGTGTACTATTTAGTACTGCTCTGAACTTTACTGAAGTACTTTATTGAAATTTAATACTTCACATCTTGATTATTTTAACTCTTTGTTTACTTTCCTCAATAAATCCTCTGATCATCTGCAGGTGGTTTAAAATGCATAGATACTCTGTAAGTACTCAAGATGTACCCTGTGGGTACCCCATATGTGGGTACACAGTAAGAACCCAGTACATACCCCTGTAGGTACTCTGTACGTTTACACCCTCTGTTGCTGTGAGTGATGCTAACATCTTCTTTCACTACCTGGACTCTTTATTTGATTTTTTTCTTGATTTGTTTTTATTTAATGACGTAAAAAGAAAGAACCACATATCACTTCCTTTTTGTTTGCTTTCATCTATGAAAACGATATGAATATACTTGTAAATTGTTTTCCTGCCCATTAAGTTAAGCTTCTACTTTTATTCAAAGAAAATTCAAGGATACAGAACGTTTGTATCCACTGAAGAGACGTTCAAGGACCTCCATTATGCTGCTTCTAAAAGACTAACTCAAACCATTTAGATGAGATGGAAAGATAGAAGTGAGAGTTATTATTGTATAAATATGTTCTAATCATGTTGGTTATGTTAGGATTCAACTTGCTGTGTGAAGTCTTGGTGCTATTTTAGAGCCACAGTTTCTTTGTTTTCCATAAAAAAACACAACACATACTACAAATAACAAAAACTATGAATATAGTGAAACAAAACATCTTCATGATAAAATCGAAGAGTCTCTTTAAACAAACTGGTATTTTGGTTTAACAGTTTAATTTTAAATACCAGTCGTTTTTTTTCTCATGAGTATTTTTTAAAACGCTGCTAGAAATGAATATTTAGAGATCAGCAGTAATAACTGATGTCAGACTACAAAGTTTCAGAGGTGATTGAGATAACTAAGAATTCATGCCAATTAAAAAGAATACAGTTTGGAGGACTTTTTTCTGTTAATTTGGAATTGCTACAGAAATTAAAGCTGAAAAGGAAATTGCATTAGTAAGTTGAGGAGGACTGTATTAAAATGCAAATGTACAGCTGTTAATAGTTCTTCAAAAACCAATAATCCCCTACAGCCAGTCATGTGTCAAAATGGTTAATGGAAAAATATCCCAGAGGCACACAGGGTCCCTTTTCCATTCCACTTTTGATTAAAGCAGATATTCTGTACAGGGAAAGGAGTGGATTGGGTCATGATGAGCCTGCCAAAGATGTCTTAATGTGGGCAAGATACCAACTCATTGTTCTGATGCCCTGATTTCACAGACATGCCCTCTCACGGGAAGCAGCCTTATCACGAACGGGAGGATGCCAGGATGCATATCAGATCTGCACACGGTGTCCGTTCTACAGCCGAACCTGGGAGGAAAATATCAGTATGAAGTGTAATTAGGCTGTGGTAAAAGGATGGTGGACAGGTAGGTGGACAGGTAGATGGACAGGTAGGTGGACAGGTAGATGGCTGGTTGGTGGACAGGTAGATGGACAGGTAGATGGCTGGTAGGTGGGGTGGTAGGTAGACAGGTAGATGGGGTGGTTGGTGGACAGGTAGGTGGACAGGTAGGTGGACAGGTAGGTAGACAGGTAGGTAGACAGGTAGATGGACAGGTAGATGGACAGGTAGGTGGACAGGTAGATGGCTGGTTGGTGGACAGGTAGATGGACAGGTAGATGGCTGGTAGGTGGGGTGGTAGGTAGACAGGTAGATGGGGTGGTTGGTGGACAGGTAGGTGGACAGGTAGGTGGACAGGTAGGTAGACAGGTAGGTAGACAGGTAGATGGACAGGTAGATGGACAGGTAGGTGGACAGGTAGATGGCTGGTTGGTGGACAGGTAGATGGACAGGTAGATGGCTGGTAGGTGGGGTGGTAGGTAGACAGGTAGATGGGGTGGTTGGTGGACAGGTAGGTGGACAGGTAGATGGGTTGGTTGGTGGACAGGTAGGTGGACAGGTAGATGGCTGGTAGGTGACAGGTAGGTGAACAAACCAGGATGGTGGGAGAAACAACACAAATACTGTAGTTTGTTCAGCTGTGGAGACAAGGGAGGTTTAACACCAAGTCCAAAAAATGTTCAAAGTAACAAATCACAAAAACACTCTACTCACTTGGAGGAGGTTGAAGTCCAAGAACGAGGGAGAGAAAAAAAACACAAAATCCAAAAGTCCAAACAAAGCACGTAACTATGGCTAAACTTCTGTGTCTCTGATTCTCTGATTCTCTGATTCTATGATTCTCTGATTCTCTGATTCTATGATTCTCTGATTCTCTGATTCTCTGATTCTCTGATTCTATGATTCTCTGATTCTATGATTCTATGATTCTCTGATTCTATGATTCTCTGATTCTCTGATTCTATGATTCTATGATTCTATGATTCTCTGATTCTCTGATTCTATGATTCTATGATTCTCTGATTCTCTGATTCTATGATTCTATGATTCTCTGATTCTATGATTCTCTGATTCTCTGATTCTCTGATTCTATGATTCTATGATTCTCTGATTCTCTGATTCTCTGATTCTATGATTCTCTGATTCTCTGATTCTCTGATTCTATGATTCTATGATTCTCTGATTCTCTGATTCTCTGATTCTCTGATTCTCTGATTCTCTGATTCTCTGATTCTATGATTCTGTGATTCTCTGATTCTATGATTCTCTGATTCAAACTACAATAGACAAGAAACAACATCAGACATAGACAGAACACAACGGTCCGGCACCAAACAGACAACAGAATAACCCTTAAATAGTGCCGGACCCAGACGAGACAACAGGTACAGTGACACGACCATATATGGAACACAGACCGTTAAAACCAGAAGAGACACACACAGTTCCTAATAGAACAGTTCCTAGTAAATGTCTGGAAACTGGTCTTCAGGAGGTTAGAAAAACAAGTCCCCCCCCCACACACACACACCCATACCCATGTTTGTTTTGTTATCCTTATGGGGACCGTCCATTGACTTCCATTGATTTTAGTAACTAGATTTATACCTAACCCAAACCCTTTTACTAACCTTAACCATTACTTAACCTAAATCTAACTAAACTCCAAAACCAGATAACAAACAATGACAAAACCCCGTAATCAAAACTCAGAAGCCCAACACTAAAACACAGAACAGGAGACCGTGGAAGAACTCACGGCTCCTGACAACTTACATCCTGATAAGTGGACAGTTCCTCCTTCTTCTTTAGGACACAGCTTCCTAATAAGGAAAATTCAGGTCTTTCAAAATGTGTTTCTTTGAAATTCATATAATAATTTTATAAAGACCCATATGTCTGAACATGTTTTGAATAATGTCATTTTCTGTCCATGTGTTTGACTTGTGACTTGGTGCATATTATCTTCACTTTTCTCCTCCTCTCCAGATTGTCTGCTTGTCTTGTCACAGTGATCCACCTGTTTCATCTGTCTAAAGGATTTCTGATGACCTGTGTACTGCCACTGGACTGTTTTGGTTTCTGCTCTCTGCTTGTCCCACTGAAGTGATGTCATCAGTAATGGCCAAGCTCAGCTTTCAGAGTTGAATCCAACTTACTTTCAAAGCTGCTTGATGCAACAGAGAACTCTGTTTATTTTTTGTTGTCGTGTGTGTCTCTTCAGGCATGTAGCCGGAGCTGTGGAGCATCATGGAGCAGAATATAGTCTGCAAGCACAGCTGATTCAAATTGTTAAATTACTACTAGTTACGCAGAGGCTCATTAAAGACCCCGTCAGGTATGTTTAATCTGAGAATCATCTAAAACCTGCAGGATGGTGACCTGACTAGAGTCTGATACCCGTGTTCTGGGTTGTCAACTTCTTCCTAATACCAAACCTCTCAGGAGTCCCATTGTGATGGTGTCTAATCATCACATAGGAAAAAACATTTTTAACACAATATAAAAGAAAATAGAAACCTTCACATTGTTGCAGGGGATGTTTCATGCAGCATATCAGTTGATTCTGCGTGACGTGCGCTGCATTCGGACTTTTTGTGTGAAATTAAAATAAAAATTAACTGAAGCATATAATAAGAGTGTAAAGATTCTAATATTATGTGATACTGATGTGCAGTGCTGATATGAAAAGAAAGAGGAAAACATTGGATCCACTTGCATTAATAAAGGAAACATGTAACATGATGGGATGTAATGATAAGATGAAATCCTGACGGCCTCGGGATGTTCAGCTGCTCCTACATGAAGCAGACAGAGGTTCTCTACAGAAATACTTTAAATATCTTTAAGACATTTAAGTTTTACTGTAATGATAAAACCAGTGATACTCAGTCAGTATTGGGAATATTTAAATTACATAAAGAACAGAAACTGACGTGACGACAGGAGACGTCAGGACAAGAAAAGAATTCTCTGGATGTTTAAAGGTGCAGCTCTCCCTCCTTTAGTAGCTCTATATCAGGATCTTCTACCAGAAGCTCTAGAACTCGTCATGTATTTAGTTTAAATCCAGTCTGTCAGTAGTAGAACCTCCTGGATCTTCTTCATGGAGCTCATCATGGTTCATCATGTTCCTGGATCTTTGAGTTCATCTAGATGGTTCTAGATGGTTCCTCTGGTCCATCTGATCCAACCTGCTGCCATCAAATTCAAAATGAGCTCATGTTTCTATGAAAATATGAGGTTTACAAATAATTACACAGGTTTTTGTTTTTTACAGCATCGTGACTCTTATGAAAGAAAAGTAAATGAACGACGTTGAACAGGATTAGGACTAGGATTAGGATTTAGAGTTTCATTTAACAAAAGCTTTTTATTTTCTTTGTTGTTAAGATGTAGAAATAAACAAAAGAGTTCAATTAAATCTGTATGAGAACCAAATGTTTTTATTGTTTTTATTTCTGAACTCATGCAGATTTTATTTTATTATTTTGTTGGTTGTATTCTTCAGATTAAAGCTATTAAATATTGATTTTCTGTCTCTTTATATTGGTTCAGTGATACACTGAATATATATCTGCTCTAAGAATATTTTGTACAGTCCACATTTAAATTTTATGTTGAGAAATAATACTCAGAGTATTTACTGTGTACTACGTTACCTGTAAACACATGTAAACCTGCTTTATGTACTTCATACGAGCAGTTTCCACTTCAGGACACGTTCACCGTCAAGCAGCAGAGCGACGCAGCAGAGCGACGCAGCAGAGCGACCGCAGCAGAGCGACGCAGCAGAGCGACCGCAGCAGATGGAGGATCCTACGCAGCATCACAGAGAGCTAGTGTCTTTATGATAAGAGACTACATATTGAGATCTGGATGGTAAATGCTGAGCACGGTGGGGGGGGGTATGATTAACGTTAACAATCTACTGTGGAACCTCATATCAATTTAAAACCTCCTCTCAGTGTTGAAAACTACTGTTATATTAGATATTTAGGTCTCTTCTGATTGGCTGTTCAGCCCCTGTTGGCTTGTTAACGTGAACATTGAGGGTAAACTTTTGGAAGCAGATCTTTAATGAGGATGTCTATAAAAACACCCCACGGACCTGCAACAAACACACAAACCTGGAATTTATTTTAATTACTGCTAAGCTGTGAGCTGGGAGATGCAGCAGATTTCTCTTCCTGTGAGAATTTACTGATTTTAACTCCATAGTTGGAGGATTTGATGCTGCTGCGTGCCTGAACAGATGCTGTCAGTCTCATTTTAATCCACATCTCACAGGAAGTGGAATATCATCCGTTTCTCTGCGTCCATCTTTCTAGAAGAATCAGTTCTTCAGATCATAAATCACTCCAAGAAATCATTTTAACTGGCTGTGAGCTAAATGTGCTTCTTCTTCTCTGGAGAAAATGTGGCAGATTCCAGTTTGTTTACGCGTGTATTGTTTGTACACGTCAGAGAGACGAAAGACACATGAAATTAGCTCCGATTATTTCTCTTTATCTTAAATAAACACATGAAATAAATATAAAGTAAACTTCCATTCAAATCTGAACTTTAAGAGATAAATACTGACTGAGAGGATTTTATTTTGGAAGTGTTGATGAAATCCCAGTGAACCAAAGTCCTGGTTCCTGAAGGTTCTGGTGGTTCTGGTCAGTTAGGCTCATTCACCTGGAAATACCTTTAAAATAAATCAAAGTGGTGTTGAACATACAATCTTTTATGTTTTATTAAATGTTGTTGATGATTTGTGCTCAGATGTTAAAGAGTCTTTTAATGTGGAATGTGTTAAATTCTTCTTTTATTTCAATTCTAATAATCAAACTGGCGGGTAAAAATCTTTAACTATAACACTGTAAAGAGATTTTTAGTTTTTAGTATTAAATGTTGTTTCTTTAAGAGTCACTTGTGAAAAGCATTTCCTGCAGGAGGGCTTTTATTTTGGCGAGTACAGCAGAGATTTAGTAAGTTGGAGTTTTAGATCTTTATGTGTAACTTTGTTCTTCTGGTTTCTCAGAATAGTTTGAGTTGTGAGTCCAGTAAAGCTTCTATAAACCGTCTGATGACAGGAAGCTGTTCATGCACGCCATGAGTCAATAAAACCCATCACATGGTTCATGGTGAGTTTAGCAACACGTTGCATGATTGTTTCTAATTTAGCAGATAAAGATGGTGAGAACTATTTCATCTCTCCATCACGGTGTGTTTAGATCTGGTTTTTCTTTGTGACTTTAGGACCAGTGGGTTTTAAATTCTGATCTTATTGAATAAATTCTGTTTGCAGCCTTCAGATTTGGTGCCAAATGAATTTTTAATACTGTTGAAGACATTCTGGTGTTTAGCTGTAAAATACAGAATGAAAGTGTTTTTATTTCTTCTGTCTGTTTGTGTGAAGCTGCAGTTCTTTAAACAGATAAAACACATGATGGATTGATGTCGTCACGGCAGCAGCTGGAAGAACGCACACGCACCAACGTTCACACGGTCACGTTTACTCCAACTCCGTTTCCCATGAAAGAAACATTTCAGAGAACAATTTTGATATATTTAGTCAGTTTTACAGCTCATGTACAGGATTGCTGTTTTCATAAAACTCACATCGAGGGAAGCAACATCATTTTGTTTGATTGAACCAAGAACGAGCATAAAAGGAGGAACAACACGCTGATGGGACGTACAGAAGCAGCAGAAATCAGTAAACTATGTACAATACAAATCATTCATACAAATCAGGCTCTAGGATATAGAATTCAATACATTACAGTTTATATATTAAGTGGTAAAGAGCAAGCCTCACCCCCCCCCCCCCTCCTCCCACTGATCAAGCACTCAGGCATTTAGTCGAGTCAGATTCATCCAAACAAATCAATTCTTCACTAGAAGGAAAACTGGTAACAGCTGAGAACTAACGGGTTGACAGAAGAATAAAATGTTCTGATCTCGACCGGGTTCTAAAGTTACTCTAATCCCAGAAGAAGAAAACCAGCTGACAGGATGCTGAAACAATCCAGGATGTACGAGTATCAAGCAGCTGCTGATCAGATGTATTGATTAACTGATCATCTATATAAATCAGTTAGCTGTCTGGAGCATACAGGTGTGTGTTAACAGCAACCAGCTCAGAGAACCGGAGAGTTCCTGCAGCTGAAGGAGGTTCTGCTGGATCATCAGGTGGACTCAGTGTTTCATCAGTAATATGATGGAATCTGGAGTTTGTTTCAAACACGTCACATTAGATTAGAATAATCTTAGAACTTAATAAAGATGAGTTCAGTTGTTATGTCATGTAATACTTTCAGACCCATAAAATCTGTTTCCTATAAAACAATAAATGTTTGTGAGTGTATTAGTGAGACCAGAACCCTTAGAACTGGACTTGGGGACAGGAGTCTGCTCGGTCCTGCTTCGTCCCTGTTTATATAGAATCACCTCACATTTCTAAAAACACCAAACTCACATCAGAACCCTCAAAAAATATCTGGGATTATTATTTTTTATTGTTTTTAAATGAGTTGTGTTGTTTTTGTTAAGCAGAGCAGAAACACCAGCAGATGAATCATCTAAATGGGTTTTCTATAGAGTTAATGCTCTGTGTAAGAAAACAGAAACATTTTGAAATGGTTCTGGACTCGAGTTGTTAGAACATGAGAACACAAGCAGGTCAACTATATCAGAACATCCTGGATCTCACGCGGGTTTCCCAGGTTCATTTTATACATCTCACAGTTCTATTTACCTTTTTATAACATTATAATAAACATCTCTGTCTACAGAGTTCAAATCAACAATCTATTAGAATGGCTGAGTGCTGAAGGACAAGAGGGAAACATACATGAGAACATCAGCCAGATGGGAAGTATGGAGTGTCACTATGGTAGTTGTAATCTGGACACACTTTCTGCACTAGCTTGTAGTCGGTGCTGTAGAAGGAAATGAAGATGCAGATAACTTTAAAAGGTTTGGAGCAGAGCCAGGACACGTGGCTCTGGGTCTGCTCCTGGTAGCAGGTCTTAGACGGGTCGAAGTTGCACAGAGTGTTCTTTGCACCTTTCTCCACCTTCTCATACTCTATTCGGCAGTTGAAAGACTTTGAGTCCTTGGCATCGATGACCGACTGCTGAGCTGCCACGTCAAACTCCACGATCTTGGTGGGCGGGACCAAGCTGACGGACACGTTGCCCTGACCTGTGGAGTTGTGTCGGAAGTACACGCTGAAGGTCCCGTTGCCATGATCCACGATCTTCCCGGTGATGAGCAGGTTGAGTTTGACCGTCTTTATGTTGGAGTGGAAGTCCCCCCAGCCAAACATCTTCTTGAATTTACCCGTCTTTACCATGGGTCGTCGTTTAACTCGGGGCCGTGAATCCTGCAGGTCTGTGGAGTTTCTGAGCCAGTCCCACAGGTCTTGGTCTGAGTAGGGTTCAGGTGTGTTATAGTGAAGGTCCAAGGCTGTGCTGTTCTCTTTACCGTGTAAAGTCTGAGACAGCAGCCGGCTTATGGACATTTCCTTACCGTTTTCTGTCCATATATGCTTTAGAGCAGATTTGGGGCTTCCAGCTTTTACAATGTCTGATCTTGAGGCGTGGACACGTGTGACCTGAAACAGAGAGTAAAACAAATATCAGCTGGTGGAAAGAAGAGTTCATCAAGCTGAGCTGAACATTATCATGTTCCACCTGTAGAGCCGCAGCAGGTGTCCGCTCTAAAAACACCTTACCAAATGATTCATTCAGTTTAAATATGAAAAACCTTTATAGAATCTAAAATAATAATGATTCAGATCAAACAGTTACAGATATTAAATAAATCGACAGTTTTAAAGAAGTACAAACATTAAAAAGAAAATGATTCAAGTTCTGCTTCAGTCCAGAAGAACAAACAAACAGAACTAGTTAAACACAATAATAAACAAACAAACAAACAAACAAACGGATGTTAAATGGTTTTATTGTTCAACATGTTTATTATTTTGGTTGATAAATAAAGTTAATAATATTTCAAGGTGATTAAATAATGAAACTATTTGAGGAAACATCGTGTTAAACGTGTGACATGAATGTTTCAGAAGACTCGAACCGTTTCAACTTTCACTCTAAGATACAACCTGTGGCGTTTCCATGGAAACAAAGAGATGTTAAACAGTCTGTAGAAAACCACAAAGCGAGTGTGTCGAGAAGCTAAAGTTAAACACGTGTTTGTTAAAAATAGAATATGAAATAATTCTAGTTTTCTATAAATAAAATAAGTTGGATGTTACCTGAATATTCTCCTTGTTTTACACATTATCATCTTTAATTAGATTTGTTTTTCTGCTTTAGAAACAGAAATGAAACATTTTACTGAACAAATTCAACTTTCCAGGTTTGAAAGAGAAATCTTTAACCAAAACAGAGAGAATCCAGTAATCAAGTGAAATGCTCCATTTCCTTCTTTTGTCAAATAAAAGACGTATCAGCTGGCTCACACAAAGGTACAGGTCATTCAGCAAATAGGACCAGGCTATTACCTGGAGAGAGCTGGTGAATGATTAACCCAAAGGTTTTCACTATTTAACGCCAATAAGTAGAATTACATTTAAAGAGGTCAAGAGGGAAATGCAGTACTTGACATTGATTGCCTGATTTAAACAGTTAAATGTGGCAGTAAATCTATCTCTCAGAGGTTTTTGCATTCCGCAGGTCGCCCCTGAAATCAATACTTAAAAAATAAGGTTTCGGTACCAATCAGCAAGTCCTTCAGATTAAATTGCCTCACAGCCCATTTTTCATCTCAGACCCTGGAGGCCGTCGTCTCTTTGTGCTGAAACCTTCTCACACACGCTGCTCAGTATTAGATTTTATTTATTGGTGTTACATGAACGTCTCATAAACATTTTAAAGATGCTAAATGATCTCCCTTAACTAATAGTTGGAAGATAATCCAGCAGGTTTTTCTTCATCTGAAGGGATTTTCATCCCAGAAGTCTTAGAATTATTCCTGCTGTAGATTATAACAAGTTACACTCAGTCCACCAGTTCACATCCAAATATCAACAAGACCAAACTGTTGTAATAAACAACATTTATAACTAATGTATTCCTTACTCTCATTAAAGTAGAGACTTTACAATAACACGTCTAATAATTCATATAAAATCTCCAGTTAAACTCATAAAAATAGTCTAAAGACGTATTAATATGCATCTAATTCAACTGTTTGAAGAATAAAGATGAGAAATTCAGTGTGTGTGTGTGTGAAGGGGGGGGGGGGTAACTTATATATTTAGTATAATAATACATTAACAAAATCAAAATTCTGAAAGAAAAAGTACAAAAATATTTATAAATATTTGCACATTTAAACAAAAAACAGTTAATTATGTTTCACAGCAGAACATCTGATTGTTTGTTTAGGTAATTAAGTTACTTTGTTATAAATAAACATGGAAATAAAGTTCAACATAAAGATCATGTGTGTTTTAGTGTGTGGGGGGCTTTGAATGTATCAGTGTACACATGCACACACACACACACACACACACACACACACACACACACACCCACACGTGTGTTTTGGTATCCTTATGGGGACCGTCCATTGACTTCCATTGATTTTAGTAACTAGATTTATACCTAACCCAAACCCTTTTACTAACCTTAACCATTACTGATCTATAACTAACCCTAAGACTAACTAAAACTCTATTCACACCATACCTATAAACCTAACCCCTAACCCTAAAAAGGGGAGTCCCCCTCATGGGGACCAGGCTTCGGTCCCCACAAGAACCCTCGGACCCCAGAAAGATAGTAAAAGTCAGGAAACGGGTCCCCAGGAGGTCAGAAATACAAACCACACACATATATATATATATATATATATATATATTTTGTCCTATACTGGAGTAGATGGACCAACGTTTGGATCTAACAGTGAGTCCTGGTCCAGTATTGTCTCTTTACTGCAGACTGAAACTGGTTTTATTCTTAACGATGATCCTGATTCTTTCTGTTTTTATCTGGAACGCGCGTCTTACAACCAGGTGATCATCATCATGTTCACCTCAGACGTCCGTCATGCTGATACACAACGTTTCAGCCTTCAACATGAATAAATCATCATATTTACACGTTTCAATCACAGTGTATCAACAGATTTATAACAACGTTTTACACAGTTTGATGTGTTTAGATAAATTAGCAGCTGAGCAGGTTCCATCAGCAAGAGACAATCAGATGTATCAAAATGTAACATCAAAGTGTTACAAGTGCTCTGATGGTTTTAACAGTTCCAGCACACACTGTGTTTTTATTTGTTATTTTTGCATCTGAATGTTTAAATCAAACCATTTACACATTTTACTGTAAACGATAAAGATTTACTATTTACTAGATTTACTAATCCCTCCAAGACATTCAGACAGCAACACGGTGCAGACGAGGAGACATTCAGACAGCAACACGGTGCAGACGAGGACGAGGAGACATTCAGACAGCAACACGGTGCAGACGAGGAGACATTCAGACAGCAACACGGTGCAGACGAGGAGACATTCAGATAGCTACGCGGTGCAGACGAGGAGACATTCAGACAGAACACGGTGCAGACGAGGACGAGGAGACATTCAGACAGCAACACGGTGCAGACGAGGACGAGGAGACATTCAGACAGCAACACGGTGCAGACGAGGAGACATTCAGACAGCAACACGGTGCAGACGAGGAGACATTCAGACAGCAACACGGTGCAGACGAGGAGACATTCAGACAGCAACACGGTGCAGACGAGGACGAGGAGACATTCAGACAGCAACACGGTGCAGACGAGGACGAGGAGACATTCAGACAGCAACACGGTGCAGACGAGGAGACATTCAGACAGCAACACGGTGCAGACGAGGACGAGGAGACATTCAGACAGCAACACGGTGCAGACGAGGACGAGGAGACATTCAGACAGCAACACGGTGCAGACGAGGAGACATTCAGACAGCAACACGGTGCAGACGAGGAGACATTCAGACAGCAACACGGTGCAGACGAGGAGACATTCAGACAGCAACACGGTGCAGACGAGGACGAGGAGACATTCAGACAGGAACACGGTGCAGACGAGGACGAGGAGACATTCAGACAGCAACACGGTGCAGACGAGGAGACATTCAGACAGCAACACGGTGCAGACGAGGAGACATTCAGATAGCTACGCGGTGCAGACGAGGAGACATTCAGACAGCAACACGGTGCAGACGAGGAGACATTCAGACAGCAACACGGTGCAGACGAGGAGACATTCAGACAGCAACACGGTGCAGACGAGGACGAGGAGACATTCAGACAGGAACACGGTGCAGACGAGGAGACATTCAGACAGCAACACGGTGCAGACGAGGAGACATTCAGACAGCAACACGGTGCAGACGGGAGACATTCAGACAGCAACACGGTGCAGACGAGGAGACATTCAGACAGCAACACGGTGCAGACGAGGACGAGGAGACATTCAGACAGCAACACGGTGCAGACGAGGAGACATTCAGACAGCAACACGGTGCAGACGAGGAGACATTCAGACAGCAACACGGTGCAGACGAGGACGAGGAGACATTCAGACAGCAACACGGTGCAGACGAGGACGAGGAGACTTCAGACAGCAACACGGTGCAGACGAGGAGACATTCAGACAGCAACACGGTGCAGACGAGGACGAGGAGACATTCAGACAGCAACACGGTGCAGACGAGGAGACTTCAGACAGCAACACGGAGCAGACGAGGAGACATTCAGACAGCAACACGGTGCAGACGAGGAGGCATTCAGACAGCAACACGGTGCAGACGAGGACGAGGAGACATTCAGACAGCAACACGGTGCAGACGCGGACGAGGAGACATTCAGACAGCAACACGGTGCAGACGAGGAGACATTCAGACAGCAACACGGTGCAGACGAAGACGAGGAGACATTCAGACAGCAACACGGTGCAGACGAGGAGACGTTCAGACAGCAACACGGTGCAGACGAGGACGAGGAGACATTCAGACAGCAACACGGTGCAGACGAGGAGACTTCAGACAGCAACACGGTGCAGACGAGGACGAGGAGACATTCAGACAGCAACACGGTGCAGACGAGGACGAGGAGACATTCAGACAGCAACACGGTGCAGACGAGGACGAGGAGACATTCAGACAGCAACACGGTGCAGACGAGGAGACATTCAGACAGCAACACGGTGAAGACGAGGAGACATTCAGACAGCAACACGGTGCAGACGAGGACGAGGAGACATTCAGACAGCAACACGGTGCAGACGAGGACGAGGAGACATTCAGACAGCAACACGGTGCAGACGAGGAGACATGCAGACAGCAACACGGTGCAGACGAGGAGGAGGAGACATTCAGACAGCAACACGGTGCAGACGAGGAGACATTCAGACAGCAACACGGTGCAGACGAGGAGACATTCAGACAGCAACACGGTGCAGACGAGGACGAGGAGACATTCAGACAGCAACATGGTGCAGACGAGGAGACATTCAGACAGCAACACGGTGCAGACGAGGACGAGGAGACCTTCAGACAGCAACACGGTGCAGACGAGGAGAGGAGACATTCAGACAGCAACACGGTGCAGACGAGGAGACATTCAGACAGCAACACGGAGCAGACGAGGACGAGGAGACATTCAGACAGCAACACGGTGCAGACGAGGACGAGGAGACATTCAGACAGCAACACGGTGCAGACGAGGAGACATTCAGACAGCAACACGGTGCAGACGGGGAGACATTCAGACAGCAACACGGTGCAGACGAGGACGAGGAGACATTCAGACAGCAACACGGTGCAGACGAGGACGAGGAGACTTCAGACAGCAACACGGTGCAGACGAGGAGACATTCAGACAGCAACACGGTGCAGACGAGGAGGAGGAGACATTCAGACAGCAACACGGTGCAGACGAGGACGAGGTGACATTCAGACAGCAACACGGTGCAGACGAGGAGACTTCAGACAGCAACACGGTGCAGACGAGGAGACATTCAGACAGCAACACGGTGCAGACGAGGACGAGGAGACATTCAGACAGCAACACGGTGCAGACGAGGAGACATTCAGACAGCAACACGGTGCAGACGAGGACGAGGAGACATGCAGACAGCAACACGGTGCAGACGAGGACGAGGAGACATTCAGACAGCAACACGGTGCAGACGAGGAGACATTCAGACAGCAACACGGTGCAGACGAGGAGACATTGAGACAGCAACACGGTGCAGACGAGGACGAGGAGACATTCAGACAGCAACACGGTGCAGACGAGGACGAGGAGACTTCAGACAGCAACACGGTGCAGACGAGGAGACATTCAGACAGCAACACGGTGCAGACGAGGAGACATTCAGACAGCAACACGGTGCAGACGAGGACGAGGAGACATTCAGACAGCAACACGGTGCAGACGAGGACGAGGAGACATTCAGACAGCAACACGGTGCAGACGAGGAGACATTCAGACAGCAACACGGTGCAGACGAGGAGACATTCAGACAGCAACACGGTGCAGACGAGGACAGGAGACATTCAGACAGCAACACGGTGCAGACGAGGACGAGGAGACATTCAGACAGCAACACGGTGCAGACGAGGAGACATTCAGACAGCAACACGGTGCAGACGAGGACGAGGAGACATTCAGACAGCAACACGGTGCAGACGAGGACGAGGAGACATTCAGACAGCAACACGGTGCAGACGAGGACGAGGCGACTTTCAGACAGCAACACGGTGCAGACGAGGAGACATTCAGACAGCAACACGGTGCAGACGAGGACGAGGAGACTTCAGACAGCAACACGGTGCAGACGAGGAGACATTCAGACAGCAACACGGTGCAGACGAGGACGAGGAGACATTCAGACAGCAACACGGTGCAGACGAGGACGAGGAGACATTCAGACAGCAACACGGTGCAGACGAGGAGACATTCAGACAGCAACACGATGCAGACGAGGAGACATTCAGACAGCAACACGGTGCAGACGAGGACGAGGAGACATTCAGACAGCAAAACGGTGCAGACGAGGAGACATTCAGACAGCAACACGGTGCAGACGAGGACGAGGAGACATTCAGACAGCAACATGGTGCAGACGAGGACGAGGAGACATTCAGACAGCAACACGGTGCAGACGCGGACGAGGAGACATTCAGACAGCAACACGGGGCAGACGAGGAGACATTCAGACAGCAACACGGCGCAGACGAGGAGACATACAGACAGCAACACGGTGCAGACGAGGACGAGGAGACATTCAGACAGCAACACGGTGCAGACGAGGACGAGGAGACATTCAGACAGCAACACGGTGCAGACGAGGAGACATTCAGACAGCAACACGGTGCAGACGAGGAGACATTCAGACAGCAACACGGTGCAGACGAGGACGAGGAGACATTCAGACAGCAACACGGTGCAGACGAGGACGAGGAGACATTCAGACAGCAACACGGTGCAGACGAGGAGACATTCAGACAGCAACACGGTGCAGACGAGGAGACATTCAGACAGCAACACGGTGCAGACGAGGACGAGGAGACATTCAGACAGCAACACGGTGCAGACGAGGACGAGGAGACATTCAGACAGCAACACGGTGCAGACGAGGAGACATTCAGACAGCAACACGGGGCAGACGAGGAGACATTCAGACAGCAACACCGTGCAGACGAGGACGAGGAGACATTCAGACAGCAACACGGTGCAGACGAGGAGACATTCAGACAGCAACACGGTGCAGACGAGGACGAGGAGACATTCAGACAGCAACACGGTGCAGACGAGGAGACATTCAGACAGCAACACGGTGCAGACGAGGAGACATTCAGACAGCAACACGGTGCAGACGAGGAGACATTCAGACAGCAACACGGTCCAGACGAGGACGAGGAGACATTCAGACAGGAACACGGTGCAGACGAGGAGGCATTCAGACAGCAACACGGTGCAGACGAGGAGACATTCAGACAGCAACACGGTCCAGACGAGGACGAGGAGACATTCAGACAGGAACACGGTGCAGACGAGGACGAGGAGACATTCAGACAGCAACACGGTGCAGACGAGGAGACATTCAGACAGCAACACGGTGCAGACGAGGACGAGGAGACATTCAGACAGCAACACGGTGCAGACGAGGACGAGGAGACATTCAGACAGCAACACGGTGCAGACGAGGAGACATTCAGACAGCAACACGGTGCAGACGAGGAGGCATTCAGACAGCAACACGGTGCAGACGAGGACGAGGAGACATTCAGACAGCAACACGGTGCAGACGAGGACGAGGAGACATTCAGACAGCAACACGGTGCAGACGAGGAGACATTCAGACAGCAACACGGTGCAGCCGAGGAGACATTCAGACAGCAACACGGTGCAGACGAGGACGAGGAGACATTCAGACATCAACACGGTGCAGACGAGGAGACATTCAGACAGCAACACGGTGCAGACGAGGACGAGTAGACATTCAGACAGCAACACGGTGCAGACGAGGAGACATGCAGACAGCAACACGGTGCAGACGAGGAGACATTCAGACAGCAACACGGTGCAGACGAGGACGAGGAGACATTCAGACAGCAACACGGTGCAGACGAGGACGAGGAGACATTCAGACAGCAACACGGTGCAGACGAGGAGACATTCAGACAGCAACACGGTGCAGACGAGGACGAGGAGACATTCAGACAGCAACACGGTGCAGACGAGGACGAGGAGACATTCAAACAGCAACACGGTGCAGACGAGGACGAGGAGACATTCAGACAGCAACATGGTGCAGACGAGGAGACATTCAGACAGCAACACGGTGCAGACGAGGAGACATTCAGACAGCAACACGGTGCAGACGAGGACGAGGAGACATTCAGACAGGAACACGGTGCAGACGAGGACGAGGCGACATTCAGACAGCAACACGGTGCAGACGAGGACGAGGAGACATTCAGACAGCAACACGGTGCAGACGAGGAGACATTCAGACAGCAACACGGTGCAGACGAGGAGACATTCAGACAGCAACACGGTGCAGACGAGGACGAGGAGACATTGAGACAGCAACACGGTGCAGACGAGGACGAGGAGACATTGAGACAGCAACACGGTGCAGACGAGGAGACATTCAGACAGCAACACGGTGCAGACGAGGAGACATTCAGACAGCAACACGGTGCAGACGAGGACGAGGAGACATTCAGACAGCAACACGGTGCAGACGAGGACGAGGAGACATTCAGACAGCAACACGGTGCAGACGAGGAGACATTCAGACAGCAACACGGTGCAGACGAGGACGAGGAGACATTCAGACAGCAACACGGTGCAGACGAGGAGACATTCAGACAGCAACACGGTGCAGACGAGGAGACATTCAGACAGCAACACGGTGCAGACGAGGACGAGGAGACATTCAGACAGCAACACGGTGCAGACGAGGACGAGGAGACATTCAGACAGCAACACGGTGCAGACGAGGAGACATTCAGACAGCAACACGGTGCAGACGAGGAGACATTCAGACAGCAACACGGTGCAGACGAGGACGAGGAGACATTCAGACAGCAACATGGTGCAGACGAGGACGAGGAGACATTCAGACAGCAACACGGTGCAGACGAGGAGACATTCAGACAGCAACACGGTGCAGACGAGGAGACATTCAGACAGCAACACGGTGCAGACGAGGACGAGGAGACATTCAGACAGCAACACGATGCAGACGAGGACGAGGAGACATTCAGACAGCAACACGGTGCAGACGAGGAGACATTCAGACAGCAACACGGTGCAGACGAGGAGACATTCAGACAGCAACACGGTGCAGACGAGGAGACATTCAGACAGCAACACGGTGCAGACGAGGACGAGGAGACATTCAGACAGCAACACGGTGCAGACGAGGACGAGGAGACTTCAGACAGCAACACGGTGCAGACGAGGAGACATTCAGACAGCAACACGGTGCAGACGAGGAGACATTCAGACAGCAACACGGTGCAGACGAGGAGACATTCAGACAGCAACACGGTGCAGACGAGGACGAGGAGACATTCAGACAGCAACACGGTGCAGACGAGGACGAGGAAACATTAAGACAGCAACACGGTGCAGACGAGGAGACATTCAGACAGCAACACGGTGCGGACGAGGAGACATTCAGACAGCAACACGGTGCAGACGAGGACGAGGAGACATTCAGACAGCAACACGGTGCAGACGAGGAGACATTCAGACAGCAACACGGTGCAGACGAGGAGACATTCAGACAGCAACACGGTGCAGACGAGGACGAGGAGACATTCAGACAGCAACACGGTGCAGACGAGGACACATTCAGACAGCAACACGGTGCAGACGAGGAGACATTCAGACAGCAACACGGTGCAGACGAGGACGAGGAGACATTCAGACAGCAACACGGTGCAGACGAGGACGAGGAGACATTCAGACAGCAACACGGTGCAGACGAGGACGAGGAGACTTCAGACAGCAACCCGGCGCAGACGAGGAGACATTCAGACAGCAACACGGTGCAGACGAGGAGACATTCAGACAGCAACACGGTGCAGACGAGGAGACATTCAGACAGCAACACGGTGCAGACGAGGACGAGGAGACATTCAGACAGCAACACGGTGCAGACGAGGACGAGGAGACATTCAGACAGCAACACGGTGCAGACGAGGACGAGGAGACTTCAGACAGCAACACGGTGCAGACGAGGAGACATTCAGACAGCAACACGGTGCAGACGAGGAGACATTCAGACAGCAACACGGTGCAGACGAGGACGAGGAGACATTCAGACAGCAACACGGTGCAGACGAGGACGAGGAGACATTCAGACAGCAACACGGTGCAGACGAGGAGACATTCAGACAGCAACACGGTGCAGACGAGGAGACATTCAGACAGCAACACGGTGCAGACGAGGACGAGGAGACATTCAGACAGCAACGCGGTGCAGACGAGAAGACATTCAGACAGCAACACGGTGCAGACGAGGAGACATTCAGACAGCAACACGGTGCAGACGAGGACGAGGAGACATTCAGACAGCAACACGGTGCAGACGAGGAGACATTCAGACAGCAACACGGTGCAGACGAGGAGACATTCAGACAGCAACACGGTGCAGACGAGGAGACATTCAGACAGCAACACGGTGCAGACGAGGACGAGGAGACATTCAGACAGCAACACGGTGCAGACGAGGAGACATGCAGACAGCAACACGGTGCAGACGAGGAGACATTCAGACAGCAACACGGTGCAGACGAGGACGAGGAGACTTCAGACAGCAACACGGTGCAGACGAGGAGACATTCAGACAGCAACACGGGCAGACGAGGAGACATTCAGACAGCAACACGGTCCAGACGAGGACGAGGAGACATTCAGACAGCAACACGGTGCAGACGAGGACGAGGAGACATTCAGACAGCAACACGGTGCAGACGAGGAGACATTCAGACAGCAACACGGTGCAGACGAGGAGACATTCAGACAGCAACACGGTGCAGACGAAGACGAGGAGACATTCAGACAGCAACAAGGTGCAGACGAGGAGACATTCAGACAGCAACACGGTGCAGACGAGGACGAGGAGACATTCAGACAGCAACACGGTGCAGACGAGGAGACATTCAGACAGCAACACGGTGAAGACGAGGAGACATTCAGACAGCAACACGGTGCAGACGAGGACGAGGAGACATTCAGACAGCAACACGATGCAGACGAGGAGACATTCAGACAGCAACACGGTGCAGACGAGGAGACATTCAGACAGCAACACGGTGCAGACGAGGACGAGGAGACATTCAGACAGCAACACGGTGCAGACGAGGACGAGGAGACATTCAGACAGCAACACGGTGCAGACGAGGAGACATTCAGACAGCAACACGGTGCAGACGAGGAGACATTCAGACAGCAACACGGTCCAGACGAGGACGAGGAGACATTCAGACAGCAACACGGTGCAGACGAGGACGAGGAGACATTCAGACAGCAACACGGTGCAGACGAGGAGACATTCAGACAGCAACACGGTGCAGACGAGGAGACATTCAGACAGCAACACGGTGCAGACGAGGACGAGGAGACATTCAGACAGCAACACGGTGCAGACGAGGAGACATTCAGACAGCAACACGGTGCAGACGAGGAGACATTCAGACAGCAACACGGTGCAGACGAGGACGAGGAGACATTCAGACAGAAACACGGTGCAGACGAGGAAGAGGAGACATTCAGACAGCAACAAGGTGCAGACGAGGACGAGGAGACATTCAGACAGCAACACGGTGCAGACGAGGAGACTTCAGACAGCAACACGGTGCAGACGAGGAGACATTCAGACAGCAACACGGTGCAGACGAGGACGAGGAGACATTCAGACAGCAACACGGTGCAGACGAGGACGAGGAGACATTCAGACAGCAACATGGTGCAGACGAGGAGACTTCAGACAGCAACACGGTGCAGACGAGGACGAGGAGACATTCAGACAGCAACACGGTGCAGACGAGGAGACATT
Source organism: Pachypanchax playfairii (assembly GCA_006937955.1). Lineage (NCBI taxonomy): Eukaryota > Metazoa > Chordata > Actinopteri > Cyprinodontiformes > Aplocheilidae > Pachypanchax > Pachypanchax playfairii. The sequence goes on along the minus strand of SSNP01000091.1, from coordinate 679,203 downwards.
CAGACAGCAACACGGTGCAGACGAGGACGAGGAGACATTCAGACAGCAACATGGTGCAGACGAGGACGAGGAGACATTCAGACAGCAACACGGTGCAGACGAGGACGAGGAGACTTCAGACAGCAACACGGTGCAGACGAGGAGACATTCAGACAGCAACACGGTGCAGACGAGGAGACATTCAGACAGCAACACGGTGCAGACGAGGACGAGGAGACATTCAGACAGCAACACGGTGCAGACGAGGAGACATTCAGACAGCAACACGGTGCAGACGAGGACGAGGAGACATTCAGACAGCAACACGGTGCAGACGAGGACGAGGAGACATTCAGACAGCAACACGGTGCAGACGAGGAGACATTCAGACAGCAACACGGTGCAGACGAGGAGACATTCAGACAGCAACACGGTGCAGACGAGGACGAGTAGACATTCAGACAGCAACACGGTGCAGACGAGGAGACATTCAGACAGCAACACGGTGCAGACGAGGACGAGGAGACATTCAGACAGCAACACGGTGCAGACGAGGAGACATTCAGACAGCAACACGGTGCAGACGAGGAGACATTCAGACAGCAACACGGTCCAGACGAGGACGAGGAGACATTCAGACAGGAACACGGTGCAGACGAGGACGAGGAGACATTCAAACAGCAACACGGTGCAGACGAGGAGACATTCAGACAGCAACACGGTGCAGACGAGGAGACATTCAGACAGCAACACGGTGCAGACGAGGACGAGGAGACATTCAGACAGCAACACGGTGCAGACGAGGAGACATTCAGACAGCAACACGGTGCAGACGAGGAGACATTCAGACAGCAACACGGTGCAGACGAGGACGAGGAGACATTCAGACAGCAACACGGTGCAGACGAGGACGAGGAGACTTCAGACAGCAACACGGTGCAGACGAGGAGACATTCAGACAGGAACACGTGCAGACGAGGACGAGGAGACATTCAGACAGCAACACGGTGCAGACGAGGAGACATTCAGACAGCAACACGGTGCAGACGAGGAGACATTCAGACAGCAACACGGTGCAGACGAGGACGAGGAGACATTCAGACAGCAACACGGTGCAGACGAGGAGACATTCAGACAGCAACACGGTGCAGACGAGGACGAGGAGACATTCAGACAGCAACACGGTGCAGACGAGGAGACATTCAGACAGCAACACGGTGCAGACGAGGACGAGGAGACATTCAGACAGCAACACGGTGCAGACGAGGAGACTTCAGACAGCAACACGGTGCAGACGAGGAGACATTCAGACAGCAACACGGTGCAGACGAGGACGAGGAGACATTCAGACAGCAACACGGTGCAGACGAGGACGAGGAGACATTCAGACAGCAACACGGGGCAGACGAGGAGACATTCAGACAGCAACACGGTGCAGACGAAGACGAGGAGACATTCAGACAGCAACACGGTGCAGACGAGGAGACATTCAGACAGCAACACGGTGCAGACGAGGAGACATTCAGACAGCAACACGGTGCAGACGAGGACGAGGAGACTTCAGACAGCAACACGGTGCAGACGAGGACGAGGAGACATTCAGACAGCAACACGGTGCAGACGAGGACGAGGAGACATTCAGACAGCAACACGGTGCAGACGAGGAGACATTCAGACAGCAACACGGTGCAGACGAGGACGAGGAGACATTCAGACAGCAACACGGTGCAGACGAGGACGAGGAGACTTCAGACAGCAACACGGCGCAGACGAGGAGACATTCAGACAGCAACACGGTGCAGACGAGGAGACATTCAGACAGCAACACGGTGCAGACGAGGAGACATTCAGACAGCAACACGGTGCAGACGAGGACGAGGAGACATTCAGACAGCAACACGGTGCAGACGAGGAGACATTCAGACAGCAACACGGTGCAGACGAGGACGAGGAGACATTCAGACAGCAACCCGGTGCAGACGAGGAGACATTCAGACAGCAACACGGTGCAGACGAGGAGACATTCAGACAGCAACACGGTGCAGACGAGGACGAGGAGACATTCAGACAGCAACGCGGTGCAGACGAGAAGACATTCAGACAGCAACACGGTGCAGACGAGGAGACATTCAGACAGCAACACGGTGCAGACGAGGACGAGGAGACATTCAGACAGCAACATGGTGCAGACGAGGACGAGGAGACATTCAGACAGCAACACGGTGCAGACGAGGAGACATTCAGACAGCAACACGGTGCAGACGAGGAGACATTCAGACAGCAACACGGTGCAGACGAGGACGAGGAGACTCAACATAAAGGTTATACAAGGAAATGAGACTGAGTCACTTTCTCACATGTAGAATAATTGTGTAAAACATTGGTGTTAACACAGATTACAAACTCTGTTCTGCTACAACGAGCAGCACATTCAGACGTCACCACAGCTCAGTCCCACTGCACCCGTCTCATAAACCGCTCCTCAGAGAGAAGACGCCATTAAACTCCGTCGCTAACGGCTATTAACACCCACACTACCCAATAGAAGTTAACTATTCATGCTTAGAGCCACACGGCTGCTGCAGGCTGTTAAAAAATCAATTTCCTCATGTGGACTGATGTCAAACTGTCACGTGCTGTTAGCAGACGGTTAGTCACATCATTAGAAGAGACTTTCCTGCTCACAGACAAATCTGTTTTTATTTTCTTATTATTATTATTTCTCTGCTCTAATTATCAACATCCAGATTCTGAATGTAATTAAATAAAGTAAAACATTCTACAGTAATTGTTACAGATGGAACTACTGGAAATAAAACCCACATTAGCAGGAATGTGTTTATTAAATGTTATTGATATTTGATAGTTAAACTTGTTTTGCATTGCTTCCATTAAAAACAGCTGTTATGTTCTAACTACAGATAAAACTTTGTTTACAGAACGATCAGCTGTTTGTGGATTTTCTGTCAAACCTCGTAAAGAAGGCGTGGCTTCGCTGACTGAAGACCATCATGATTTACAACATGATGTTAATGCTGCTGATGTTCATGATGTGATGAGTAACATTATAAACATAATGAGGGATTTCTTGAAACGTGCACGTGACGAGCTGATTATTATTTTGACATTTTGTGCAACAACATTTAAAAAAGCAGAATATTGATTCCTAAAATGATTATAAACAAATTATTATTATTAGTATGAGTTTAACAGACAAAAAATAACATAAAACACAGAGTCCAGAAATCTGAATTATCACTTCCAAATGTTATAATATTAAAAGTTAATAAATATCTTTTTAATGAGCAGCTGCTTTAGTGGAACTTCTTAAGGCCTGTATGTTCTCCACATGGTTCCACATTACAGCTCAGGTTCCACGTCTGGTGTTTAGAATCACAAGCTGAGGAAAGTAGCGGGTTCTTCTGGTTCCTGTTTTTATTTTATTCCATAATAATAATATATTTAACTGTAATTAAGTGTTTAATGTTTACAAAGAAAAGTTTCATCATGTGACCATTTTAACTGATTTTCTGTCTTTACAAGCAGAGCTGGAAGATTGCAAATGAAATTCAGAACGTAATTTACCCCGAGGTGCCATAAATCAAAGTTGGCTTTATTTTGTCAGCACACAGATGGCCCAAATACACAACTCACCTCAATTAAGACCTGAAGATTGGAGCTAAAAGGAAAATGTGTTTGGAGAGGAAGCAGGGCACCTGTTCTCCTGTCATCTCACAGCTCTTCTGATCAGTGACTGGGAGCTTCCCTCTGAGCTGTTTCAATGCTGAATTAATGATAGCAAACAAAGCTAAAGCCTCCTCAAAGCCCCTTTGTGAGTTCATTCTCTTTCCACTTTGGTCCCTCTCAACTAATCTTCAGTGTCACACTTAATGAGATTTTCAGTTTGTAAAGTAAGTGGAGCAATAACTCCCCGAGCACAGGCTGCCAGAGCCATTCCTATTATCTTCTTGGATGCTTTTAAGCAATAGCCTTGCACCTTCTCTCTATTTTTACTCTCAGTGCAGCATTAATAAGAATTATTCAGCATTCAGATTGCAGCTCAGAATGTTTCACATGCTTTACATGTGAACAATGTGAACGATGTGAACGATGTGCTTTGTTGATAACAGTGGGACAATTTCTGTAGATTCTTATGACAATGAAGTCGTTAAACTTGTGAATAATATAATATAATATAATATAATATAATATAATATAATATAATATAATATAATATAATATAATATAATATAATATTTATTTACATTTATTTTGCAGAGTTGTATGTTTTCATTCCTTTTCTGTAGCTTCTCTGATGTAAATATAACTGCACAACATAAAACATATAGATGTGTCTTATTGATTATTAGATCTGTTATTGATTGATAACTGATCATCATATTGATTATTGAGTCTTACAGAAACCTGCAGCAGGAGGATCATGTTAATAAATCAACTTCTATCTAAATGATCATGTTCCTCCAGCAGCAGCTGGTTTCCAATCAGGTGTATTGATTATTTATAGATCAATTATTAGTTATAATTCTGTTGAGTCGCTCAGTTTTTCTCACCCAAATTGGAAATAAGAAAAAAACGATTTGTTTAGTTGTATCTCATCTTATTTGAATGTTCAGAGTTTTTATCAGATTTATTAGTAACTTGTATGATTCAAAAACAACTAAATCAAACCATCAATATTAATAACTAATTAATAACAAGTATAAAAAAGACATTTCAGAGAAGGAGAATATCTCAGATGTAAAAATGAGTTAAATGAGTTCAGAACTAATCGTGATGTTCCTGCATGTAGTTTACATGTTCTCACTGTGAGTGTGTGGGAAAATGTAAGTCAGGAAACCTGGTAACTTTAAATTGGATGTGAGTGTGACAGAGGTTCTGGTTCTGGTTCTGGTTCTGGTTTTTGGACCTGAGCACTTTAGGAACAAACTTTGTAGTCAGTCATTTACTTCAGGTGCATTAATTTATCCTTCAACAACAATATAAAGAACCTGGTGTTTCTTTGACCAGAACATGTTCCTTTAGTTCTCATATAAAACATGTTACCATGACAACCTTCTTCCACCTGCATAATTATTGTTGGAATTACGAGGGGAGATGGGAGGTTCTGAAATACCTAATTAAGCAGGTGTTGAATCTGGACCTATGATGTTTGTGATCAAGGGTGGAACGTGTTGCAGAACTTTTTGATGTGGATGTAGTTTAACACATTGGAGTTTACTGTTCAGCGTTTTTAACTCTTTGCTATAATATTTACAAATAACTAAAGATGGTGATTTGGCTGCAGCAGCCTCACCTGTCTGAGTGATATGTGTGTGTGTGTGTGGGGGGGGGGGGGGGTAACTGAAGCCGAACAAAAATTAAACAATGTCTAAGATTTAGAAGAACAACTTCTCGGTAAGATCTGCTGATGAACGAGAACAAATGTGAAAAATAAATCTCAGTTAAACCGAGAGGAAGCAGCAACGTCACCAAGAGGAAACAGCAACATCACAGAGAGGAAGCAGCAACGTCACCAAGAGGAAACAGCAACATCACAGAGAGGAAGAAGCAACGTCACCAAGAGGAAGCAGCAACATCACAGAGAGGAAGCAGCAACATCACAGAAAGGAAGCAGCAACGTCACCGAGAGGAAACGTCACCGAGAGGAAGCAGCAACGTCACCGAGAGGAAGCAGCAATGTCACAGAGAGGAAGCAGCAACATCACAGAGAGGAAGCAGCAACGTCACCGAGAGGAAGCAGCAACGTCACAGAGAGGAAACAGAAACGTCACCGAGAGGAAGCAACAACGTCACAGAGAGGAAGCCGCAACGTCACCGAGAGGAAGCAGCAACATCACAGAGAGGAAGCAGCAACGTCACCGAGAGGAAGCAACAACGTCACCGAGAGGAAACAGCAACGTCACCGAGAGGAAGCAGCAACGTCACCGAGAGGAAGCAGCAACGTCACCGAGAGGAAGCAGCAACGTCACAGAGAGGAAACAGCAACGTCACAGAGAGGAAACAGAAACGTCACAGAGAGGAAACAGAAACGTCACAGAGAGGAAGCAGCAACGTCACCGAGAGGAAGCAGCAACATCACAGAGAGGAAGCAACAACGTCACCAAAAGAAAACAAAAACGTCACAGAGAGGAAGCAGCAACGTCACCGAGAGGAAGCAGCAACATCACAGAGAGGAAACAGAAACGTCACAGAGAGGAAACAGAAACGTCACAGAGAGGAAACAGAAACGTCACAGAGAGGAAGCAACAACGTCACCAAAAGAAAACAAAAACGTCACAGAGAGGAAGCAGCAACGTCACCGAGAGGAAGCAGCAACATCACAGAGAGGAAACAGAAACGTCACAGAGAGGAAACAGAAACGTCACAGAGAGGAAGCAGCAACGTCACAGAGAGGAAGCAGCAACGTCACAGAGAGGAAGCAGCAACGTCACAGAGAGGAAGCAGCAACGTCACAGAGAGGAAACAGAAACGTCACAGAGAGGAAACAGAAACGTCACAGAGAGGAAACAGAAACGTCACAGAGAGGAAGCAGCAACGTCACAGAGAGGAAACAGAAATGTCACAGAGAGGAAGCAACAACGTCACCAAAAGAAAACAGAAACGTCACAGAGAGGAAACAGAAATGTCACAGAGAGGAAGCAACAACGTCACCAAAAGAAAACAAAAACGTCACAGAGAGGAAGCAGCAACGTCACAGAGAGGAAACAGAAACGTCACAGAGAGGAAACAGAAACGTCACAGAGAGGAAACAGAAACGTCACAGAGAGGAAACAGAAACGTCACAGAGAGGAAGCAGCAACGTCACAGAGAGGAAACAGAAATGTCACAGAGAGGAAGCAACAACGTCACCAAAAGAAAACAAAAACGTCACAGAGAGGAAGCAGCAACATCACAGAGAGGAAACAGAAACGTCACCGAGAGGAAACAGCCACATCACAGAGAGGAAGCAGCAACGTCACAGAGAGGAAGCAGCAACGTCACCGAGAGGAAACAGCCACATCACAGAGAGGAAGCAGCAACGTCACCGAGAGGAAACAGAAACGTCACCGAGAGGAAACGTCACCGAGAGGAAACAGAAACGTCACCGAGAGGAAACAGCCACATCACAGAAAGGAAGCAGCAACGTCACCGAGAGGAAACAGAAACGTCACCAAGAGGAAACAGCCACATCACAGAAAGGAAGCAGCAACGTCACCGAGAGGAAACAGAAACGTCACCGAGAGGAAGCAGAAACGTCACCGAGAGGAAGCAGCAACGTCACCGAGAGGAAACAGAAACGTCACCGAGAGGAAGCAGCAACGTCACCGAGAGGAAACAGAAACGTCACCGAGAGGAAGCAGCAACGTCACCGAGAGGAAGCAGCAACGTCACCGAGAGGAAGCAGCAACGTCACCGAGAGGAAGCAGCAACGTCACCGAGAGGAAGCAGCAACGTCACCGAGAGGAAGCAGCAACGTCTGTTTTTTTCCTTAAACAGAAACTGTTTAACTGAAACTCATTTTGCTGTGTTTTTGTTAAAAGAACATGTTTCTCACAGCAGGTGAAAATGTTCTTAAGCCCCGCCCCCATAACCAGGGGAATAATAAAACATTTTCCCTCATGAACGAAGCAAGCGGAGGTCATTCAGTACCTGGTGAACGTTTAGTGAATGTGACTGCGAGGACAGCAGTAATACAGTCAGGTATTTGATGCTTTAACTCCGCCCAGCAGGAGACGCTGGAATGAACGTTAAGTCACATTAATTAATATTTCTGTTGAACATCATGAAATCAGTAAAGAGAGAGAATTTGTTGCTTCAGCTGTGAAAGAGAATCTTGGATTTAAAGGTCGTGACCTTATTAACAGTGTTTCACGACTCTGGACTTGAACTGATCCGGGATCCAGCAGCATCTCAGCGGTTTCACATGACAGTCTTTTCTTCTTTATTTTATTTATCATGGCTTTTTGTTATGTAGTCATGGTAACAAGCAGATGAAGCTTGAGTTCTACGGTAACCCAGACATCTTAGAGTTATTATATAGTTGAACATGAAGCCAATCGGTTCCAGCTGGCCCAAACCGGATCAACAACCGGAGGATTATCACAAGCACAGCAGTAAATCTATAATAAGAAAAGAATCCAGGTGTTACAAGGTTCAGATAACATCTGGTTGAAATGCTGGTGGGACCTTTTACACAGACGTACACACAATATCTGAAAACCTTCATTTACCAGAATCAAGTTCAAAAATAATCTCCAGGAACACGAGAGTCTGATGAGTTCATGTAAAATACTTTTACTTTTACATGATAAAGGAGTAGAAACATGTATCTGACTCTATGTTTAGACTTTGTGTTCTTTAGAAACCTCTGTCTGCGTTTTTTCACTCTCTAAAATCCTCCTCATCCTCAGAACAGGATCACCATGTCTTCATCGTCTCCAGAGGAACTTCAGATGTTTGTAACATGTAGATGTTTTTGATTCCAGGGTTATGAGTTATTAGAGGGAGTCACAGCACGGTCTCACTGTGCATGAGGAACACACCGTAACAAGTTCTCATGGGTTAGCACCACACAAGGAGGCAGAACGTTGCAGAACCCCACCGTGTTACTGGTTCAATCCTAACTCCCGTTGAGACGTGATGCTAAAACTGAAAATATTACTAAAACCAGATTTATTGCAGTTCTTATTGATGAAAGTTTAAACTGGAAATCACATAAAAAGAATGTTAAAATGCCAAAATGTATCACATTTCTATATAAAGCTCAATATTTCCTCTCTCAATATTAATATTATTCATTAATTAACTCCATATTGGACTGAATTAAAGGAAAATACATACAAAATAAACACTAATTCAATATTTTATTGCAAAAGTACCACAAGACTCATCAGTAATAAACCTGAGCAGCTAATCCATGATTCATCTGTCAATATTCTATATTATTATATCAACCATGTAACCACGCCTCTGGGGGCGGAGTTTACTCCCACATTTATTATTTCAACATGAAAAATACATTTACCTCTTACAACATGACAGAACATGTTTAGTGTTTAAGACTTTGTCCCGTTAAAGCAAGAAATAAAAAACATGTTAGTTTTATAAAATATATAAACTTCAAATTCACGGTCTCATTTCCTCCTTATCATCAGTCTACAAAGAAAAAAACAAGTTCTACCTGAACATGTCCAGAACCCGTTCAATATGAAAGAACCCTGTTAGAACATGAGAAGAACTTTATTATCTGATAAACTAAAAACTCAAACTGTGGTAAATAATCAGTGTGTCTGTTGAAGGAACATCTGGAACAGCTGTCCTGATAAGATCAAACAATGATGCAGTTCAGTTTCCTGTTTTAATTTAATATGTAAATAAAGTTGATGGATTTTGAGAAGCTTCCATGTGTGTTGCTGTGTGAGTGTGTGTGTGAGCGTGCACGTGTGAGTGCATGTGTGCACGTGTGTGAATAATCACTATGAATAACTTGATGTGCTTTACATCTGCAGAATATTTACCAGTTAAATATGGAAACTATGATATTAATATATCTGGTAAACTAAAAAATGACCTTCACTGAGTTTCATAAACAGAAATTATTTTTCACTTTTAGATAAATAAATCAAAATTTTCCATTCAGTCTTTCTTTAAATAGAATCAAAGTTACAGTCTACAGATGATGAATTAGTCACTTTTATAATTCTGGTCTAATTAAATGAATGTTTCCAGTTTAAAGCTTCAGCTGCATTTTAAACATCTGGCAGGTTTATTTTTATTCCTTCATGTCAGACGGAGCTCACCTGCATCTCCAAGCTGCAGAAAGGGCAGAACGAGCGGATATGAGACCACCACACAACATCACTGTGGATGAACAGCAGCTAGTCTGAGATTAGAGTTTATCATGCTGACTGAAGCCCCGCTGTGGGGGGGGGGGGCAGCTTTAGGCAGTGGGTCATCTATACTGACTACTAATGTGTCCTGGGAAGTGGTCGAGACCGAGACGTACACGTACACTTTTGGTGGTGCTGAAGCACCCCCAAAATGAATCAAAGTACCCCCAAAGATTTCTTACTATTTTTTTTACAATACTTGCTGTTTGTGTGATACTAAAAATATAAAAACCATGTGCGTAACAACCGCGGGATACGCATGGGACATGTTTCACGCACATTTTCTGTATCAGTGTCCTCCGTTCCCCGCACTTTTTTTCAGTCTTTACAGCAGTTTAAACCGGTAATATGTGGTAACAGATTTTTTAAACACACCGTAAACTAACTAATCCAGGGGATCAACTTCAGGTGCTTCAGAGAGCAGAACAGCAACTTATAAATCAGCAACACCCAGCAAAAGACAAAAAACTGGACAGTTTTTTCCATACCAACGGTGTAAGTTGAGTTATGCTGTTATATGCAGATGAAATTAGCTAAACGATGGGCTAGTTAGCAGTAGGTTAGTTAATACATCAGGTTTTACACCAACATGGAGTTTTAGCTCACTACACAACTCTAAAGCCACTTTTAGAATATGTATTTCTAGAAAATAAATTAGTAGACATAAAATGTCACCTTTTTCAGTACATTTAAAATCATATTACTCTGTAACAATAGCACCAACATTCTTCCTGTTATATATAGTTGAAACTTCAGAGTGTTTTGTTTTCAAAGAGACTCCAGCCATGTCTCTACTCAAAATGGTTCAAGAAAAGCTTTAATTTTAATTTGGATTTGTGTTTTTAAAACATTTGGAGCAAAAATTGCAATAATTTTAATTAACAATACTTATTGTTGGTGTTTAACTGTTACCTTGCTAGTTTATGCTAGTAATGAACCCAATGTTCTTTCATTCTGTGTAGAGCTCGGTACTTATTGCTTTCCATATATCTGAAAGAAATCTTTATTGCACAATATTAGTGATATTATAAGTCTTTAAAGAAAAGTGGCTGAGAAAAAATATCTACATCATAAAGGAGGGACTTTGAGGATATTTTTATGTTAATTTCACTGGTACTAATTCTATTTTTTTTAATTCCACATTGTTTTTACCTTTATTGCCATGATAGATAGATCAGGGTCAGGGAGGAGGTTTATTACCAGAGTCCAGCAGCAGGGAAGAGGATGCAGGTTGTTCACAGGTAAGGAGAAATTAAAATTTGTTGAGATTTGATGATATCCATTGGTAGGTGAAACCAGGCAGGTATGAGACAGGGGTTTTCAAAGATTCTTTAGAATTGCTGTCATTCACACTTCAGAAATATTTTGTTTGTGTTTTAATAAGTAGTTCATGGAGAAAGTCTTGTGTCAGGGTAGAAACCAGGCTGCAGAACCAGCAGACTGATTATAACAGGAGATGAATCTTCTTTAGCTGCTCTAAAGCCTCATCAGCCAGATCCAAAGACGCACTGTTCACCACTGTTTTACTCAGGTCCTACGACCCCTAAAGCACTTCAGAATACAGTGACTTATTCACACACGTTTGGTGGTGATAAACTACACAAAGTGGGTTAAGTTTCTTGCTAGGCAATCTTTTTTTTTCTCTGGGCGGTACAGGTATTCAAACCGGTAACCTTCCTTCTGGTTACCAGATGACCTGCTCTACCGCCTGAGCCACGGCCGCCCAAAGAAAACATGACAACTTACTAAAAACAGAGAACAAACATGGTTTTAAAAACTGGAAGGAGACCTGTGAAAGATTTGCATTACACACTAGGTTGTTATAAAATATGTATAAGTTCATAGAAGTTAGAAGTCTGAATTTCAGTGGAATTTTGGTGGATTTCAACCAGCAACTGGGCTCTGACCAAATATGGGCCGTTGGAACGCACTTGATTAATTTAAGAATCTTATGATTTAATAAAGAAAGACTTGCACAGAGATGGTAAAATTATGTTGACTGATTACGGAGACGAAGACAACAGATGACGAGGACAGGGAGGACCAGGGATTTAAATGCACCAAGGAGGCAGTCAGAGAGAACTCAGGACAACTGGAGACATTTAAAAACACAGGGACTGACAGAGACAGGTTCAGAGACAGGTGCTCAGCACCCCCAAAGCTCTGATCCTAGAATCGCCCCTGGTACACGCTCTGACTAGATGTCATGTTTGTTTCTCGTTTTGCCTCATGAAGTTTAGGAACATTGTTCATGGAGGTGAGTGGACGTCCATGACGGGTCTACAGGGAACTCAGCTGTTCTACACCGTGACCCTGCAGTGTAACTGTAACGTGCACGTCAGACTAGATCTGATCACATGACTACAGACAAGCTTTCCTCTGATAAGATGTATGATCACTGTGGAACGGTTCTTCAGTCTGGAGTCAGCTGTTATTCATGTTGAGACATACGAGGGACGTCCTGTGGACATGATGCTAAACACTCTGTCAGTCATGATCTACACCTGCTTGTTCCTTAACAGAAAAGATACGGAACACAAAACAAAAGAACAGCCCTTAAACTCCCTCCCAGGAATGAAGAACCCTCATTAATATTTCATTTAAGAAGATCATTTGTAATTTGACTCCAGTCGTCACGTCCCTGATGAGGCTTCACTACAGCTGAGGACGTGGACCCAGCAGGTCTGGGTCAAACCCGTATGGATGAGTCCGACTCTGTACTGCCTGCAGATACATTATACAGAAACTAGAAATATTGAGGGACATTTCTTAGTGACAGAGTGAAACATGAGACAGAATCAGACCAGAGGTGAGTGTGTTACTCATATTTAACTTATTACATGTTTAGTTGGTGCAGGTGACAGGAAACCTGTCATCATGTGATCTCCAAGAAACTGAAGTGAAGGTGACAGGGACGGACTGAGACGATAATTCAGGCCTGGAATTTTGATATGATCCCAGTCCACCACCACCCAATTATTGTAAAACACCAAGGACCGGATTTATCAGGTTGTTAAAACAGGCGCAAACGTCTCAGCGGCTGCAAAAACAAGCAGCAGGTAATTTACTAACGACACGCAGGTAAAACTGCTCCTGTTAAACCTGCCGCTAGACGCGCAAAGTCATTTTAGCGCTTTTACCCTTGATGAATATGTAATGTGTGCGTTTCTGTCAGAAGATGTTAAATATTGGGAGGAGAACATGTAAATAAGTGGCGTTCCAGACGCAGTGGGATTTATCAAACCTGAAACTGTTAGCAGCGTCTAATTTTGCAGGTATTTTTACCGCCTTTGAAAAGCGTCTTAACTTGATGCAAAAATGAGTGCAGTGATTGTTACGAGGAGACACAGACAGACGTGTGGATCATTCCATCACACTGTGACAGAGCTGCGTCTCCCAGGGTAGATGGTCTAGTGTGTTACAGGTTTTAAATACAATGTTACAGCAGATACATTAATATTCTAAATGTTGTGGTAAATGATCCAGACTCATGATTCTTTCATTCTGATGAACATTATTATATTTACCAGGTTGAGAGATGGTGAATATGAAGATGGATCTTGTGTTATGTTATTCGTGCTGTAAATATCATTACACACATTTATGAATTTAATAGCAGCTCCTGATCTATTCCTAAGGTGATGACACAGACCCCCTTTACCCCCCCTGCCCTCAACCGAGAGGCACCCACATGCAACAAAGATGGCGGACATACCTCAACTCAATCCCGGAATTTGAATGCAACCTCAACAGGAATTTGTTCTTCTTCGTGTATTAGCGAAGTTAACAGACGTAGAAACCAAAGAAGAAGTGCAAATAGCGAGCAACAGAAGAAGAACAGAAGAAAAATAACTTGCAGTTGTCTTTTGTTGTTGGCAGCGTTATGAAACCACGGATTACGAGAGAAAGAACGTAAGTGCTTAAATTATTCACAGTTTAACTTGTGTTACGTTGTGTGAGTGCGCTGGGTTTGTCTGAGTAATTAATTGTACGATTAGGAACTTCGTCGACGAAGCCGTCATAAATAATAAAAAGACTTTGCAAGAGTAAATATTTTATTCATGGCATAATATTTGTTGTCTTCTCTGCGTTACTAAATATGAACCAAAACATATCCTGCCCGGTGTTTGCCTAACTACGTGAACAGAGATAAAGTATTTCAACAATATGAAATAAATTCCTTCTGGCATCAATATCATACTTTAAAGTTTTTTATTGTAAAGATTTTGGTAGATATTGGTACAGTACAAGCAATGATAAAGCATGAATAGTTAACCAGAGATGAAATGTTTACATTAATGACTAATTTAATGTTTTTACAGAGTTTCAGACCACAAGAAACAACTTTTCTTTAAAGAGAGATAGAATGGATTGAATATATTTCATTTTTAAGCCATTTCAATGATGATGTTCATATAGGGTAGCTGTAGGTTAGGGTAACTGTCCTCCCATACCCTTTCTCTTATCTTGTATTGTAATGTTTTTATATATATACACACGTGTGTTTGTGTGTATATGTGTGTGAATAAAGTTTATTTCAAAAATGATAACTTCAAGTCAAGTTCTTGATTTTTCCACATGATGATGTTATAAAAATATTTGTTTTCATCAGAGAGTGCCATTTTAATTTTTGACATGGAGATGAAAATAATACTGTAAAACAATTGATTATTCATCATAGTGAAGGTTAATTAGGTCAACTGGTCACTCTAAATTTCCCAAGCAAGCAGTGCATTGCTGTCCCACCTGATGTCGCTCAACAGGACTGAGTTGTAGTGGAAGGTGTAGAGAGAACCACTTGTGTGATAGGGCATTAGATAGAAAGCAGGAGAGGACTAAGTCACCAATAATATAGTTTTAAGTTTGCTGTAGGCTTCAGAAGTATATGAAAGACATTTCAAAAATCATAACATTAACTTATTCAGTTCAAAGTAATACACTTGAGTGCTTCAATAATTTGTTGTCTTGGGTGTTGTCTGATGAGGCCTAAATCGTGCTGATAAACAACCTTTTATTGAACTGGTATATTTAGTCGTTAATAGTTCTTAAAGTCCCGGTTTATTCATAGTGAATCATGTTGTTGAGTTTTTACTCTCAAGTTTAATAATCAAAGCTATAGCACATTGTAGGCACAGTCTGACATGTAAGATACAAACATCCATGAATTAACTTTTTGTTGTTTACATTAAAATAACTTGTGTTAGTAATGGACTAGTGATGAACATTGATCAGTAAAGATTTACATGTTTATGTAATGTCAGTTTTGAAATTTTGTCGGGGAGAAAAGAGTGAGAAACGTATTATTACTTCAGTGTTTGATTTATTTAAATCCACTTATACATGCACTGGTGTAGCTTTTTTCAATGCTATAAAAATAAAGAACATTTACATCAAAGAAATGCCATAATAATGTTTGTAAGTGTTAAATGGTTTACAGACTTCGAAACCACTACTCCTAACTAAAATATAAAACACTGGCAACATGTTTTTATGTAAATGAACATAAAAAATAATACTAAATTTCTTAACATTTATTCACGTTTCAAAGCAAAAACCTCTTACTTCGGTTGTCTAAATGGCTCTGTTGCCATGAGCAATATGGCGGATGGGTGGGCGGGTCCGGTTAACCGTCATCGAAGAAGACTTATTTCCGCGGTCGGGAAAATCTGACTTCCTGCATTGAGTTCCGACTTCCTGCATTGAGTTGAGGTATGGCGGCGCACCTAATCCGCCATCTTTGTTGCATGTGGGTACTCTTGCCTCAACCCGACTGCTGGGGAGTAACATCAATATAATCTGACCCACATACGCACTAGAAACATTTTGGAGCACACAGGATCCTGAAAAGCAGGTTTCAGTGTTTGGACCGTACCGGAGGAGAACTTTAAACACCAGGCAACGTTATCCTACCCTGTTGTTTGCTGTATGTAACACAACATTACAGACCGGAGCCTCTTTACTGCGGATCAGCAGAATATTTTTTGCCTCTTCCCTCATATTTGAAGCTCCAACGGCTCGAAATTCATTTTCCGTTTGCGTCTTTCTTGCGCCCGCGAGAGAATAGCGCCGTCAAACTCCTCATTTGAATATTGCTGTCTGCGCCAGTTAACAATTACACAATCAGTCTTAGTAGATCACCTGCAAATCAGGAACACGTCCTTGGCGCAAAACGTTTGCGGCGCACGCAGTTTTGCGCTCTTTACTTGGAATGTTGATAAATCAGTCCCCAATAGTGAGTTCGGTTTTATGTCTATTAATGTAAAAGTGTAAAATAATAAAACAAAACCTCCACATGCATCCACACAAAACTTTATCTGTTTCTTTCCTCTATGAAATATTTTGTTCTCCTGTAATAACCTGCTCATATCACATAAACTAAAATTATATTTAATCTACTAATAAACTGGAAAATGTGCAGCCTACACATTTAATATAATAGTCCCTCCATCATCTACCTAAACCTGAGATTAATGCTACAATACAGTTACTACATGATGAAAAAGACCCTAAAATTAAATTTAATCCTATTTTCCCAAAATATGAGCTGTAGTAAGATCAATGGAAGATGGTCATGTGTACTGTGTCTTGTGTGGTACTACAACATGTAATAGTATATTTTTGTCCCATTTTAATAATAAAACATCATTAGATTGAAAATAACCTGTTATCCAAATCAATTTATGTATCTGATAAAACAAACTAATATTCATAAAGGTTTTTTTTACAACCATACACATTAAAATTTGATTTTAATAAAGATTGACTTATTTAAGGCTGTTAACAAAAGAAAAACATCTATTTCTAATCCAAGAAATCTAGTATGAAAGACATTAAAAATTGTATTGACACTACACCTGTTCTAGATGAAGCAACTGAACATTTCTCTGTTATATATTTTCAGTGTTGTAATTTGTAGACGGTCCCTGCACCCTGGCGCACCTGCAGGCTGCATAGAGACTGATGAAAGTCTCCCAGCGTGCAGGACGACTCGTTTAGAAGAAAATATGATTATAGCTCGCATCTACCTCGCTGTGATGCACTGAGGTGTCGGTTCTGTAAAAGAAACGTTCCGCTGATAAGTTATTCATCTGGAAAAGCTGAATCTGTGAATATTTTTCTAACTTTACCAAAGTTCGATCCACTCCATCTTTCCTCTTTCCTGGGTCATCTCCCTGCATTTTAGAGCAAAAGGTGTGGAGGGGAGGGAGAGGTGGGGGTGATTGTGCTCTCCTGCTGCATCTCAGTGAGCATCAATCGGGGCAGATGGTCTAATGAGACGCACAACTGATTGTTTATTTAAGAATCAAGCGCTACCTGACCCAGTCACCAGCGGGCCATTTCAGAAGCCAGTCCACCGAGAAAACGGTATTCCCGACAGTCAATCCACACCTGGAAGGTGATACACATCTGTCTGTCAGGTGTACACAGCTGTACTGGAAACAAGTAAGTGTTTTTACCTGAACATAAACTGCTGCTCAGATTTTATGAAACTCTCAGAAAGTTATCATGTATATAAACCTACAACTACTTCCTGTCTGGATTCAACTAGGAGTGGGCGGTACAAACAATATAAACTTAACCAGCAGAAGAGAATTTGACTCCATGATTGAGCATAGTGATGATGTCATGAAGCTGCGCCAATACTTGTCGACAGAACGGCTGTTTTGTAAGCTCAAAACAAAGCACGTGTTGAAATACGCAGAAAAAAAAATTTGAAAAAATTACTCCCTCAACGAACAAGCAGACTGGAAAAAGCAGACCGAAACAAGCAGACCGAAACAAGCAGACTGGAAAAAGCAGACCGAAACAAGCAGACTGGAAAAAGCAGACCGAAACAAGCAGACCGAAACAAGCAGACTGGAACAAGCAGACTGAAACAAGCAGACTGGAACAAGCAGACTGAAACAAGCAGACAGAAACAAGCAGACCGAAACAAGCAGACCGAAACAAGCAGACCGAAACAAGCAGACTGAAACAAGCAGACCGAAACAAGCAGACCGAAACAAGCAGACCGGAACAAGCAGACTGAAACAAGCAGACTGAAACAAGCAGACTGAAACAAGCAGACTGAAACAAGCAGACGAAACAAGCAGACCGAAACAAGCAGACCGAAACAAGCAGACCGAAACAAGCAGACCGAAACAAGCAGACCGAAACAAGCAGACCGAAACAAGCAGACCGAAACAAGCAGACCGGAACAAGCAGACGAAACAAGCAGACCGAAACAAGCAGACCGAAACAAGCAGACCGAAACAAGCAGACCGAAACAAGCAGACCGAAACAAGCAGACCGGAACAAGCAGACAGAAACAAGCAGACTGAAACAAGCAGACTGGAACAAGCAGACCGAAACAAGCAGACTGAAACAAGCAGACAGAAACAAGCAGACTGAAACAAGCAGACCGAAACAAGCAGACTGAAACAAGCAGACTGGAACAAGCAGACAGAAACAAGCAGACTGGAACAAGCAGACTGGAACAAGCAGACCAAAACAAGCAGACTGAAACAAGCAGACCGAAACAAGCAGACTGAAACAAGCAGACTGGAACAAGCAGACTGAAACAAGCAGACTGAAACAAGCAGACTGAAACAAGCAGACTGGAACAAGCAGACTGGAACAAGCAGACCGAAACAAGTAGACTGAAACAAGTAGACTGAAACAAGCAGACTGGAACAAGCAGACTGGAACAAGCAGACTGGAACAAGCAGACTGGAACAAACAGACTGGAACAAGCAGACCGAAACAAGTAGACAGAAACTTTACAAGCATTTTCCAAAGAGAGTCCGTATGACAAAAAGAATTGGTGGTGGGTTGGTAGATTCATCTGTGTAAGGACATGGTACGTTTCCTTCAGTGGAGAAAAGCAGCTTTCGATAAAACACTCGATCCACGCTACAAGCTACTTGACCACAAGTATGCTAGCCAAACTGAAATGTCCAAAATGTCTGACAACGTCTACCAGCAAGTGGAGAAAGATCTGTGGAGTATAAAACACCAGGGATTTGTGGTCGAGTCGCACTAGAACGTTACATCAGAAAGCAAGAAGAAATGATGTTTGTGTTTTTATATATTTCATTTCAGTTCAAACAATTTAGAGTTTTGTGTTTGATGAGAACAATGTTTTGATGAAACAAACTCCACTAACACAGAAAGAAACCAAATCCAAACATGTAGCTGGATGTTAGTATTGTTATTGTTGTTGTTATAACAGCTGATACATGGTTTGTAATCCGGACTCCCATTAACACGTCAGGTTTTACACATAACATCACTATGAATTCATTTAGTTCTTCATGAGTCAGCGTTCTTCAGTCTATCACTAGAACATGATAAAGACCCAGAGCAACACTGTTCACGTCTCTGAAGTGTAAAACAAATAAACCTCAGGTTTCCACGCTGACACCGCGCCTATTGTCCAGTATCTTGATGAGGCTTTTGTGTGAGTAATATCCACTTTAACTCCCTATTGTTGTCCTACATGTCTTTCAGCATTGTGTTACGTTCCATTAATCACTGCAGACAGCAGCTGGAGGACACGATCCAGCTGCTCTAAAAGACCAGACTAATTGTATGTGACGTGGACGAGGTTAGCTTGATATGATGCTACAGGTACAGTGGGGCAAAAAAGTATTTAGTCAGCCACCAATTGTGTAAGTTCTCCCACTTAAAAAGATCAGAGAGGCCTGTAATTTTCATCATAGGTATACCTCAACTATGAGAGACAAAATGAGGAAAAAAAATCCAGAAAATCACATTGTCTGATTTTTAAAGAATTTATTTGCAAATTATGGTGGAAAATAAGTATTTGGTCAATAACAAAAGTTAATCTCAATACTTTGTTATATAGCCTTTGTTGGCAATGACAGAGGTCAAACGTTTTCTGTAAGTCTTCACAAGGTTTTCACACACTGTTGCTGGTATTTTGGCCCATTCCTCCATGCAGATCTCCTCTAGAGCAGTGATGTTTTGGGGCTGACGCTGGGCAACACGGACTTTCAACTCCCTCCAGAGATTTTCTATGGGGTTGAGATCTGGAGACTGGCTAGGCCACTCCAGGACCTTGAAATGCTTCTTACGAAGCCACTCCTTCGTTGCCCGGGCGGTGTGTTTGGGATCATTGTCATGCTGAAAGACCCAGCCACGTCTCATTTTCAATGCCCTTGCTGATGGAAGGAGGTTTTCACTCAAAATCTTACGATACATGGCCCCATTCATTCTTTCCTTTACACGGATCAGTCGTCCTGGTCCCCTTGCAGAAAAACAGCCCCAAAGCATGATGTTTCCACCCCCATGCTTTACAGTAGGTATGGTGTTCTTTGGATCCAACTCAGCATTCTTTCCCCTCCAAACACGACAAGTTGAGTTTCTACCAAAAAGTTCTATTTTGGTTTCATCTGACCATATGATGTTCTCCCAATCCTCTTCTGGATCATCCAAATGCTCTCTAGCAAACCGCAGACGGGCCTGGACGTGTCCTGGCTTCAGCAGGGGGACACGTCTGGCACTGCAGGATTTGAGTCCCTGGCGGCGTAGTGTGTTACTGATGGTAGCCTTTGTTACTTTGGTCCCAGCTCTCTGCAGGTCATTCACTAGGTCCCTCCGTGTGGTTCTGGGATTTTTGCTCACCGTTCTTGTGATCATTTTGACCCCACGGGGTGAGATCTTGCGTGGAGCCCCAGATCGAGGGAGATTATCAGTGGTCTTGTATGTCTTCCATTTTCTAATAATTGCTCCCACAGTTGATTTCTTCACACCAAGCTGCTTACCTATTGCAGATTCAGTCTTCCCAGCCTGGTGAAGGTCTACAATTTTGTTTCTGGTGTCCTTTGACAGCTCTTTGGTCTTGGCCATAGTGGAGTTTGGAGCGTGACTGTTTGAGGTTGTGGACAGGTGTCTTTTATACTGATAACGAGTTCACACAGGTGCCATTAATACAGGTAACGAGTGGAGGACCGAGGAGCCTCTTAAAGAAGTTACAGGTCTGTGAAAGCCAGAAATCTTACTTGTTTGTAGGTGACCAAATACTTATTTTCCACCATAATTTGCAAAAAAATTCTTTAAAAATCAGACAATGTGATTTTCTGGATTTTTTTTCCTCATTTTGTCTCTCATAGTTGAGGTATACCTATGATGAAAATTACAGGCCTCTCTGATCTTTTTAAGTGGGAGAACTTACACAATTGGTGGCTGACTAAATACTTTTTTGCCCCACTGTATGTGAGCCCTCACACAATGTTTACCTTTGTACATGTTTTGTAAACAAATATATTGAATCCTGATTAATGAAATTAAATTAACACACATTTTCAAGGTAATTTTTATAATTATTGTTATAATGATGAGATTTAATTGACATCTGCCCTGGTGCTCCTCCCCGCCCCCTGCTGGTGGAGGCAAACAGTCACCTTGCTGCATCTGGACTGCGAGAGGCGTCTTCCTGTTCACCTGCTGCATTTGCACCACACAGCATTTAAAGAAATAACTCAGACCTTACAGAGCCTTATAACATCTGGGTATGAAGATAAGAACATACATGTGTTCTAGCACATGCTGTATGCTGAACTCATCAGGTCATCATTATCACAGGAGATGCAGCATCTGTGCACAGCTGTTCATTCCTGTGTGAGCGTGGCTGAAATGTCTGGATTGTTTGAGAACCTCTTTTTTCTGTTTTTGAACAGAACAAAAACATTTCTGGTAAATTTAAAATAAACTTAAATTCATTCAATAACATATTGTATAATCCACCATGAAGTGAACTTGTTGAAACTCTTGTTGAAATTTTCAGAAATTTTCAGAAAAACTAAAAATGTTTCCTGGCAGGACAGTATGAAAATAATATAAATGAAATAATGAAAATAATATAATAAAATGAAAAAAATATGGTTTTTATTCTGGGATTCCAATATTTCATTAAGTTTAAAGTGTTTACATCACGGGGTAAATTAATCAGCGACAACATTTAAACTACATCTCCTGAGGTAACTTGCTGAGACTGGTCTCCATGGCAACAACACTCCCTGCAGGGAACAGTCAATCCCAAATTAACTAAATACAGGAACACGATGCAGAAGGTGCAACTGAAATGAGACAAGACGCCCCCTGGTGGCTGGCTTCAACTTAAGCTTTAAGTCCCGCCCCCATTTTATTACCGCCAGCGGTAAAGTTGTTCTGGGTCAGTAACCTGTGTGTCGCTGTTACAGCCCCCACCAGCAACCATTCTTCATTCCAAACTTTATTTTTCATGTGTGGTCTTAGCGTGTAGCACTGAAATCTTTCCCCACAGAAATACGTTCCCGCTGCCAACGTGTAGGACGTTGTCTTGGCTGTTCACTGGTATATCAGGATGTGAAAAATTCATATCATAATCAAAATAAACACCGTCTTTTGGTACAAACAGCATACTGCCCAGCTGTATGGTCCACATCATAAGATCAAATATCCATGTAACATAAAGAGCTGCTCAACAAGTGACACTTTAAAGTATAAAACCAGAGAGAGAGAGAGAGAGAGAGAGAGAGAGAGAGAGAGAGAGAGAGATCAGGTAAAGTAGAGTTTAAGTCATGTTTAGTTTAACAGAGAGAGAATCAGTTTCTTTTCTAATAACAATGTTGATAATAACTGTAACACCTGCAAACTGGAACTTTAATAAAATAAAACTGAGTTGGACATCAAGTTTAATCATCAGAGTATTACCTGAAAACAAAGACTATAAAGGTAATTCACACACACACACACACACACACACACCTGCACACACACACCTGCACACACACACACACACACACAAACACCCACATACACTCACACACACACACACACACCCCCAAGTGTGTTTTGTTATCCTTATGGGGACCGTCCATTGACTTCCATTGATTTTAGTAACTAGATTTATACCTAACCCAAACCCTTTTACTAACCTTAACCATTACTGATCTATAACTAACCCTAAGACTAACTAAAACTCTATTCACACCATACCTATAAACCTAACCCCTAACCCTAAAAAGGGGAGTCCCCCTCATGGGGACCAGGCTTCGGTCCCCACAAGAACCCTCGGACCCCAGAAAGATAGTAAAAGTCAGGAAACGGGTCCCCAGGAGGTCAGAAATACAAACCCACACACACACACACACACACACACACACACACACCCACACACACACACACACACACGCACACACACACACACACACACACACACACACACACACACACACCCCCAAGTGTGTTTTGTTATCCTTATGGGGACCGTCCATTGACTTCCATTGATTTTAGTAACTAGATTTATACCTAACCCAAACCCTTTTACTAACCTTAACCATTACTGATCTATAACTAACCCTAAGACTAACTAAAACTCTATTCACACCATACCTATAAACCTAACCCCTAACCCTAAAAAGGGGAGTCCCCCTCATGGGGACCAGGCTTCGGTCCCCACAAGAACCCTCGGACCCCAGAAAGATAGTAAAAGTCAGGAAACGGGTCCCCAGGAGGTCAGAAATACAAACCCACACACACACACACACACACACACACACACCTGCACACACACACCTGCACACACACACACACACTTGCACACACACACACACACACACACACACACACACCCACACACACACACACACACAAACACCCACATACACTCACACACACACACACACACCCCCAAGTGTGTTTTGTTATCCTTATGGGGACCGTCCATTGACTTCCATTGATTTTAGTAACTAGATTTATACCTAACCCAAACCCTTTTACTAACCTTAACCATTACTGATCTATAACTAACCCTAAGACTAACTAAAACTCTATTCACACCATACCTATAAACCTAACCCCTAACCCTAAAAAGGGGAGTCCCCCTCATGGGGACCAGGCTTCGGTCCCCACAAGAACCCTCGGACCCCAGAAAGATAGTAAAAGTCAGGAAACGGGTCCCCAGGAGGTCAGAAATACAAACCCACACACACACACACACACACACACACACACACACACACACACACACACACACACAGAGTTTATGTAAAAAGCTACAGTTTTGTAGATAAATCTACAGGCTAATATGATTTTAAGTCTAACCTGAATAAAACAAATCTTGTAATAATTTCCTTTGTTCATCATTTGCATATTTTCTTCAGATGTTTTTCCGTGACGCGTCTCTAATCACATTTATCATTATTAAACAGACTCTAAGGAGGTTTAACAACAAATAAATATATAGAACTGTACCATTTCTTCCTCATACGTGTTCCAACAATGTCCTGGTCACTAGAAAGAGCCCAGGTATTTTCACTGTAGTTGTCTCTATATGCATGTAAAATAATTTTATTAGTTATTAATAGAGTTTGTTCAGGTCAGACAGGCCTTCCAGAGGCAGCCTAACGTCCATATTTAGGCGTAGCGTTTGCTACCGCTAGCTAAAAGCTGCAGAGAGAGTAGCGTTTGAAGCATGGACTCTACCGAGAACAAGATACACTCTCCAGCCCAGAACCAAACCAAGAGTTTTTTCCAGCGTGACTAAAAGGGTGAAACTTGAGTCGGATCAACGGAGGTAAAGATCGGTTCGGTTGAGAAGTGGAAAACGCTGAGAGAATCTTGGTATGAGAAAAGACCTGCAGTCGGAGTCATTTTTACTTGAAAGGTAAGAAATTATGACTAAATACGTGGAGAAAAGAGTTGTGTCAAGTCCTGTGAGCGACTCTACTGAGTGAGTCATCTTCTCAGGAAGAAGATCTTTGGTTGGAAACACCTGCTCGTTAAGCTGCTCGTTAAGCTGCTCGTTAAGCTGCGTGGTGAGAGAAGAACCTTTGGAGCGCCTACTGGATTACACTCGGACTCTCCAGAGCTCTGTGAAACCCGGAGTCATCCATACCTGTCTCTCCTGTCTCTCTACCTGCTCGTGGTCCTGAGTTTGATCATTGTTGAAAATAAAGTCAGTTTTAATAACTCTGAAATCTGAGTCCAGTCTGAGTTCTACATGTGAGTCAAACGTTTATCTGAGTCCATGTAAAGTTGATGCTTCCAGAAGTTTCCACATATTTCCTGGAGTAGAAACATTTTTAATCTGTCTGACGTCCTCACAGCTGATTTGGTTTAAATATCATAACATCATATTTATTATCTCAGTCGAAGTCATGCCTGAAAATCTGACGGGACTGACTCAGCTGTGAGTGCACGTACATGCGCACCTCGTGCACATTAAGAAATCGCGAGCACAAAAATTGGAAAATCCTTTAGACTTTACTTTAAACTGTTCTACCTGTTTCTAGCAGTTCAAACCTTGTTTTATTTATTTGTAACTTGTTTCCTGTTTTAATTCATCATATTAATAATAAAGATTATTATTATTATTATTACACATACCCCAAAACATCCCCCCACCCCCCCACCTCCACATCAAACATCTCATTACTGGACTGACAGTAACTTTCTTGGATTTCATCTCTCTCCTTCCTTCTTCCTCCTCTGATGTATCACCTCGATACCTGACCCTCCCTCCTCCGGCCGCCGCTCACCTGCTGAGGTCAAACTGATGGTAATTACAAACATGTCAGAAAGTCTCACACTTTTTACTGACTGACTCCTCTGCAGCGTTTTAGCTTTTTTCTTGAAGTATTTCTGCTC
>SSNP01000091.1:604878-629545 GCA_006937955.1 Pachypanchax playfairii | reverse complement strand
GATTTAGGGCAGGGGGGGTAAAGGGGGTCTGTGTCATCACCTTAGGAATAGATCAGGAGCTGCTATTAAATTCATAAATGTGTGTAATGATATTTACAGCACGAATAACATAACACAAGATCCATCTTCATATTCACCATCTCTCAACCTGGTAAATATAATAATGTTCATCAGAATGAAAGAATCATGAGTCTGGATCATTTACCACAACATTTAGAATATTAATGTATCTGCTGTAACATTGTATTTAAAACCTGTAACACACTAGACCATCTACCCTGGGAGACGCAGCTCTGTCACAGTGTGATGGAATGATCCACACGTCTGTCTGTGTCTCCTCGTAACAATCACTGCACTCATTTTTGCATCAAGTTAAGACGCTTTTCAAAGGCGGTAAAAATACCTGCAAAATTAGACGCTGCTAACAGTTTCAGGTTTGATAAATCCCACTGCGTCTGGAACGCCACTTATTTACATGTTCTCCTCCCAATATTTAACATCTTCTGACAGAAACGCACACATTACATATTCATCAAGGGTAAAAGCGCTAAAATGACTTTGCGCGTCTAGCGGCAGGTTTAACGGGCGATTAATGCTGATTATGACTCAATGAACCAAGACTTCTTATTGAATCATTATTACACCCTTATTGATAATGAACGAGTGGTGTGTTCAACTGATTTCATGTTTATGGGCAGGAGTGATCAAATAAACAAGGTTATGTTGTTAAAACACTTCCATCTATTTATCATATTCATCCATCTGCCACTGGTAGAAAATAGTTAAAAATTCCTCACAAATGAATTTAGAATAATTCAATAAGTATCAATGAGGCATTCACACACATATAACTACAGCTCTGTGTAATGTAATGAAGCATGATGTTAATGCTTTGCATGTGTATGTGCATGTGCATGTGCATGTGTATGTGCATGTGTATGTGTATGTGCATGCCTATGTGTATGTGCATGTGTATGTGTATATGCATGTGCATATATATATATGCATGTGTGTGTGTATGTGCATGTGTATGTGCATGTGTATGTGTATGTGCATGTGCATGTGTATGTGCATGTGTATGTGTATGTGTATGTGTATGTGCATGTGCATGTGTATGTGTATGTGTATGTGCATGTGTATGTGCATGTGTATGTGTATATGCATGTGCATATATATATATGCATGTGTGTGTGTGTGTGTGTGTGCATGTGTATGTGCATGTATATATGCATGTGTATGTGTGTGTGCGTGTGCATGTGCATGTGCATGTGTATGGGTCAGGGTAATTATGAGTAATTAAACAAAATCTATTTCCAGTAAGTTAAAGTTCTTTCAAACTGTCTACATAAATGTTAGAAAATGTACGCGTATTATTTTATTATTTTATTGATAATACTTTGAAAAAAAATGTTTTAAACATTTATGAGTAATTTTTTTTATAAATACACCACAAAATACTACATGAGAATATCTGTCACCAAAAAACTGACAAATCCCACTAAGAAATATTCAAGTATTTTTTGATGATATAGTTACTTTTAGTTGTGATGTATCAAACTCCTCTTACTGTTACATGTGTATTTGTACTTGTATTTGTATTATTTATACCTTTATTTTCTGATATAGAAACCCATAACATGAACATTCATATCAGTTCTGTAATAAATAAACATGATCAGTTTATTATGTTCCAGCATAAAGACAAACAGCTGATTCACTCTGAGCAGGTTTGTTTACATAACGTTGCCACTGCAGCTCCAGTTACACACAATCAAAATGGCAGCCAAATGACATCATTTATACGAAGCTCCTCCCCCCTGTGGTCTTAGACAATCACAATTTATTTAGGTCCCAGCCCCAAAACTGATATGGGATTTTCACCCCTGCTGTGGGAGAAAACTGGAGTCCCCGGAGAAAACCCACCGTGCACGAGGAGAATATGCAAACTCCATGCAGAAAGGTTCTGAGATCTTCTCACTGCAAGACAACAGTGCTGCCCACTGCACCACCGTGCAGCCTGGAGTCAAACCCAGGACCACCTAACTGCAAGACAACAGTTCTAAAAACCAGGACAGAAACAATCTGTATCAGGTCTGAGCTACATGGAGAGAAGAAGAAGAGAGTTGGACTCCACTGAGGAGACAGACGCAGCTCTAAAACAACCAATCACATGAGAGGAGCAGAACTCAAACATCACTAAATGTCTGCAGATTAACGTCGGCATCAATCTGAAGTCTACAAGCATTTCCTGTTTTACTCTGCATGCTAACGGTGATGATTCAGAATGAAAACGTTGTTCCTTTGAGGGTTTTCAGTCTGTAGATAAATAACTCATGTCTAAAAATAAATACTTGCAACTGTTGTCTGAATCTTTAAGGATTTCTGCTCCTCGTGAAGCACCTGATCCATTTTTGGTCCAACTATATTTGGCTGATTAATTCAGATGTTCATAATAAATCTAGAATCAGAGATCTATGAAGAGTCAACACATACATGTACATTTATACACGTATGTAGGAGGTGTTGCAGCTCTGCAGCAGCAGCTCGCTGTGACTCTGCAGCAGCTTCATCACGGCAGAGGAAGAGGAGGGAATGGCTGCTTCCCCGCCTCCTGTTGCAGCGTCTCAGCTTGCTTTATTTCTCTGGTCGGTCATCTGAGCTCATCTTCAGGTTAGAAACCCAGATAATCCAGCGCTACACGCCCGCTAATCCACTGACTCTCTGCAGCAGCCTGAATCACTTAATTCTGATTTAGTAACTGACACTGAAACATTTTTCACTTTTTGTTGAAGATGATTTGATCAATAATTCTAATTTTACATCAGAAAACCTACAGAGTGATTTATCTCAAATAAAAATATGTAACGGTCGAAACGTTCCATCTTCAGAAGTCACATGGTTACTGCAGCAGTTCCAACAGAGAGACGTCTCATTATTAATACCAGGAAACATGCTGATCATTTCAATTAAAAGATATTTGGTAAAAACATGATCATCCAGTGATTCTACCTGCACAACAAACTTATTTTTCTGTTTTTATATTTCAGAATATTTGATTTATAAAGATTTACAGACATTCTGTATGTTTAGGGTTTGATGGTCATCTCTAAGATGAAATAATATAAAGATAAAACATTTAAACTACATAAACATCAAAATAATTTTAAATATAAGTAAAAACATGAAAACTTTTTTTTTTCTGAACATAACTCGTGTTTTACAGTTTGTTTACTTTCTGCTCAGTTCAACAAACTGAAGCTTTCAAATTAAAACAGAAAACGTATAAACTAGATGTTTCAACTGGATCTCGAGTTCCGGACCAGGACCAGGACCAGGACCGGGACCGGGACCAGGATCAGGATCAGGATCAGGATCAGGATCAGGACCGGGTCCAGGACCAGGACCAGGACCGGGATCGGGACCGGGACCGGGACCAGGATCAGGATCAGGACCAGGACCAGGACCAGGACCAGGATCAGGATCAGGATCAGGACCAGGACCAGGACCAGGACCAGGACCAGGACCAGGTCCAGGACCAGGACCAGGATCAGGACCAGGACCAGGACCAGGATCAGGACCAGGACCAGGACCAGGACCAGGACCGGGATCGGGACCGGGTCCAGGTCCAGGACCAGGACCAGGATCAGGACCAGGACCAGGACCAGGACCAGGACCAGGATCAGGATCAGGATCAGGATCAGGACCGGGTCCAGGACCAGGACCGGGATCGGGATCGGGACCGGGACCGGGATTGGGATCGGGATCGGGACCGGGACCGGGTCCAGGTCCAGGACCAGGACCAGGACCAGGATCAGGACCACAACCAGGACCAGGACCAGGACCGGGATCGGGACCGGGTCCAGGTCCAGGACCAGGACCAGGATCAGGACCAGGACCAGGACCAGGACCAGGACCAGGACCAGGACCAGGACCAGGATCAGGATCAGGATCAGGATCAGGACCGGGTCCAGGACCAGGACCGGGATCGGGATCGGGACCGGGACCGGGATTGGGATCGGGATCGGGACCGGGACCGGGTCCAGGTCCAGGACCAGGACCAGGACCAGGATCAGGACCACAACCAGGACCAGGACCAGGACCGGGATCGGGACCGGGTCCAGGTCCAGGACCAGGACCAGGATCAGGACCAGGACCAGGACCAGGACCAGGACCAGGACCAGGACCAGGACCAGGATCAGGATCAGGATCAGGATCAGGACCGGGTCCAGGACCAGGACCGGGATCGGGATCGGGACCGGGACCGGGATTGGGATCGGGATCGGGACCGGGTCCAGGTCCAGGACCAGGACCAGGACCAGGACCAGGACCAGGACCAGGATCAGGATCAGGATCAGGATCAGGACCAGGACCAGGACCAGGACCGGGTCCAGGACCGGGTCCAAACAAGGCGTGGTTTTATTGATGATGTCAGATCAGTACGGTGATACTCAGCTTGTGATTGGTTCAGCAAGCGTCTACTGACTCAACCAGAACATAGACCTGTCATCAGGGAGGCGGGCTTAAAGAGATAACCAACCAATGAAAATGATGTGAACGCCACGTTTACTCCATCTGATTCAACAAGCTTCATTCAGCTGGTTGTCTTTCCTGTCTCTGGTCTGAGTGTGGATCAGAACAATTCTACTTCATAAACACTGTCGTTGTCTCCTTCATCACCAGCTGGTGTTTATGGATCCTCCAAATACCAATATGAGATCAATAAGGAGCGTTCACAAACAGACTGCTGATATTAAGACATCTGATTACAGGAATAACGAGACAAACTGGAGACAAACCGTCTCCCTGCACTGGGATCCTCTACAGACACTCACACTGTTCTCATGGACATTCTGTCCAATAAAAAACAAAAAGACACTAATTCATGTGTCGGACTGAGACTCAGATCCAAATCAAACAGGATCAAACAGTTAAATAAAAAGTTTCAAAACTTCTTTTTTTTAATAAAAATCAACAACGATTTCAAACAAATTGAGTTTCACAAATTTATCTATTAAATTTCAATATTTAATAATTTCTCATTTTCATGGTGGAACAGTTTTATAAAACTAATTAACAAAATAAAAGTATTTTTTTATTTTGCTGATTGTTATAAACTAGATTTATCCATCAGTGTAACTAGAAGCTGATTGAATGAAGCTGTTTGTGTTCGTCATGTAAAAACATTTAATAAATCTAGTTTTTATTTAACAATGTTCCAGATGGATACGAGGTAATAATGTTACTTCCTGTTTAATGGCAACAACATCATTTATTCCCCAAAAAATCCCATAAAAACAGTGAACATGCTGAAATATGTTCATCTTTACATGTTTGATATTGTTGTGATTAATTTGCAGAAACATATTCAGACCAAAAAATAATAAATATCTGATACGTCATGTTTATGTTTTCTTTCTAGTTTAAACGTCGTTATTTAACATGTCAAACTAAAATAAATCTAACTTCTATTTCTGATGCTCGTTAGGCAGGTAGGGGTTAAAGGTCAGTCTGTTATTATCTTAGTGTCCAGCTGTCACCAGGTGAGAGGCGGGGCTACACCTGGACAGGTCACCAGTCCATCACGGACACGCGGAGACAAACAATCATTTACACACACCGACGGCCAACTGATAATTAACCTCATGTTTCTGTTCTACGGGCGGGAACCAGAGTCTCCACATGCAGAGGGGTCCTGGTCTGGTTTAGACCAGGTCCTTCTCATAAGGACACGGTGCTACCATACGGAGCTAACGGTGTGATCTGAAAAACAAAAGCAGCTCAGAATTAAATCTGGATTCTTTTCCAGATGATTTGAACAGATTCCACATTAAAACAACATGAAACACTGAATGTTTATTTGATTTAAAACTTATTTTAAAAGAGTATAAATCCTAAAAAGGGCCGAATGCAGAGCGACTTGAAAACCTTCAAAAATGGAATCATCTTGTGTGAATGAAGATAAGCGTCTGAGTGGCGAGGAGAGAGCGCTCCACGCCAGCTGCTGTGACGGAGCAACGCTCTGCACACACAGAGACATACCGACACATGGAAATCAGGCTGGACGAGGTTATCTGCTCACTTCCTTCCTTCACACACACTTTCTCTCCCAGGCCCGCTTCAAAGCGCTGCTATCGAAGTGTCACACACTTCACCATAAAAGGATTGTTCCGCGTGGAGAGAGAGCGAAAGGAGAGAGACTTCCCTCAGGATCAAACCCAGGTCGAAAGCAGGGCTGGATTTTCTGAGAACTACGTCCTCCAACGATCAGCTGTGCTGCTGACCTCTGAACTCTAGACCAGCGTAGGAAGTGAAGAATGGAGGCTGCAGTCATTAATCACAGAGTTCTACCTGTTCAAACAGACCACACACACTGATGATGCTCGTGTCTGACCAGGTGGGAACTCCCGATATTTAAACCTGTACTGCTGCATCTGAAGCAGCAGCTGGAGGTAGGAGGTGTTCTCACCGTCCGCTTCAAGGTCAAACGTTGGATCTGTTTGCTGGAGCAGACGGCTGCTCTGGAAGCCTGAGCTCAGATCCAACAGTCCAGAACTCACAGGCACAATCAGAAAGGTCAAAGTTCACTAGGAAAGAAGCTCAACAGCAGAGTCACCTTGATGTGTGAGTTTACCATCAGGTTCCCTGCAGATGATCAAAGTTCCTGACTTCTTCTGCATCATGAGAACATTCTGTTATTAGAAGCTGAAATAAAAACTCTTAGTTTTCTTGTTCCTCTGATGAGCTGCAGCTGTAGTCCAGGTTACTCTGAGTCCAATAAACAGAATGGTTTTATCATAGCTGAACACTATTTCATTTTACTGGAGGCTAAACTTCACAAGATTTCTAGTAAAAAACAGGAATCAGTTTAAAAATATATTTGATGTGTATCATATCTGTAAGATTTCTGAGTGGTATGAGTCCGATTTGTACAGCGTAAAAATAACTTTTCACTGCTCTCTTATGGACAAACTGTGTAATGACAGAATAACAACAGCAGCTTTTATTTTCTTCTCTCATTTCAGACTGTAGATAGATAGATAGATAGATAGATAGATAGATAGATAGATAGATAGATAGATAGATAGATAGATAGATAGATAGATAGATAGATAGATAGATAGATAGATAGATAGATAGACAGATAGACAGATGGATGCATGGTGTGTGTGTGTGTGTGTGTGTGTGTGTGTGTGTGTGTGTGTGTGTGTGTGTGTGTGTGTGTGTGTGTATGTGTGGGTTTGTATTTCTGACCTCCTGGGGACCAGTTTCCTGACTTTTACTATCTTTCTGGGGTCCGGGGGTTCTTGTGGGGACCGAAGCCTGGTCCCCATGAGGGGGACTCCCCTTTTTAGGGTTAGGGGTTAGGTTTATAGGTATGGTGTGAATAGAGTTTTAGTTAGTCTTAGGGTTAGTTATAGATCAGTAATGGTTAAGGTTAGGAAAAGGGTTTGGGTTAGGTATAAATCTAGTTACTAAAATCAATGGAAGTCAATGGACGGTCCCCATAAGGATACCAAAACACACTTGTGTGTGTGTGTGTGTGTGTGTGTGTGTGTGTGTGTGTGTGTATGTGTGGGTTTGTATTTCTGACCTCCTGGGGACCAGTTTCCTGACTTTTACTATCTTTCTGGGGTCCGGGGGTTCTTGTGGGGACCGAAGCCTGGTCCCCATGAGGGGGACTCCCCTTTTTAGGGTTAGGGGTTAGGTTTATAGGTATGGTGTGAATAGAGTTTTAGTTAGTCTTAGGGTTAGTTATAGATCAGTAATGGTTAAGGTTAGGAAAAGGGTTTGGGTGAGGTATAAATCTAGTTACTAAAATCAATGGAAGTCAATGGACGGTCCCCATAAGGATACCAAAACACACTTGTGTGTGTGTGTGTGTGTGTGTGTGTGTGTGTGTGTGTGTGTGTGTGTGTGTGTGTGTGTGTGTGTGTGTATGTGTGGGTTTGTATTTCTGACCTCCTGGGGACCAGTTTCCTGACTTTTACTATCTTTCTGGGGTCCGGGGGTTCTTGTGGGGACCGAAGCCTGGTCCCCATGAGGGGGACTCCCCTTTTTAGGGTTAGGGGTTAGGTTTATAGGTATGGTGTGAATAGAGTTTTAGTTAGTCTTAGGGTTAGTTATAGATCAGTAATGGTTAAGGTTAGGAAAAGGGTTTGGGTTAGGTATAAATCTAGTTACTAAAATCAATGGAAGTCAATGGACGGTCCCCATAAGGATACCAAAACACACTTGTATTTCTGACCTCCTGGGGACCAGTTTCCTGACTTTTACTATCTTTCTGGGGTCCGGGGGTTCTTGTGGGGACCGAAGCCTGGTCCCCATGAGGGGGACTCCCCTTTTTAGGGTTAGGGGTTAGGTTTATAGGTATGGTGTGAATAGAGTTTTAGTTAGTCTTAGGGTTAGTTATAGATCAGTAATGGTTAAGGTTAGGAAAAGGGTTTGGGTTAGGTATAAATCTAGTTACTAAAATCAATGGAAGTCAATGGACGGTCCCCATAAGGATACCAAAACACACTTGTGTGTGTGTGTGTGTGTGTGTGTGTGTGTGTGTGTGTGTGTGTGTGTGTGTGTTCAGGTCTGGGTTGTGGTGACAGGCGGGTCGGCGTGGAGCTGTGGGTGTTCACACTCGGTGAGCTGATCTCTGTGGGACTTTTCTTCCTCCCCATCATGCAGAATGTTTAACACTGCAGACCCCATTTACTCTGTTTGACAAGAGCCTTTTAATGTGAGTGAAATGAGTCTGCCAGCAGGAACACTTGCATCTGTCCCGGAGCAGCGAGGGGGCTGGGAGGAACCCACAGGTTGACAAACTGGAGCCTTTTCTTTCAAAGAACAGGCTCAAATCCGTCTTTCATGTACCAGCAGGAACCAAACGGACAGTATGAAACCTAAAGAGCCTCCGCAGCAGTAAATATTACTCATTTAAAAAATCCTTCCATCACTAATAAAAACTACTATTCATACTGATAACATCAGCTGATTTTATAAAAACATAAACATTTAATTCCACATATTTTCTTTATATTCTTCCTTTTAAAATGCACGAGCTTCTAAAAACACCTCGTGCGTTAAAACTATAAACGTTTCATCTGAAAACTCAAGTCCAAAAATATATATTCACGTTTTTAAAAATCCTTCAACAGTGTAAAGTTAAAAAACATGTTGTTTATTTAAAGGATTTTTAATTCCGTTAGAAAAACGCTAATGGAGGCCGAAGTAAAGCACAGCGAGGCGGAACAATAAGGTGCAGATGTGCGTCCAGCTGCAGGACACCTGGACTGAGACGTTATCAGGGTCAAGGCGCGGCGCCCAGACAAGAAGCTTAAACACAAGAGCCGCTAAAGTTCAGCTTTAATCCCCGCTGCTGCGCGCGGACACGTCGGTGTGTGCGCAGGCTTCAAACACACGGCTGTTTGCAGGAAATCCATGAAAACACGCACGTGTCAGTGAAAAGAAAATTCCACCAAAATACCAGTTTTCTTTGTTTTTATCCTGCTGGAAGCTCGAATGGAAGGAAACCTTTAAACCAGCACAACGGCCTCAGACTGGACCACAGGCGCGTGAACGAGCCAAAAATACACCCTTAAAATACAAATATCATTTAAATATTGATTTGAAATACAGAAGACCACAATGTGAGTAAATCCCACCAGGTCAGGCCCAGAATTCTCCACGGCAGGTCTTCATGTACTGGATTCGGGTAGAACAGTTTCAGCACCTTGGAGAGCGCTGCACGCGCTTTTTACAATAATGAAAGCAACAACTCGCACACACACGCACACACACAATGAAAGAACATGTGTGTGAACTATTACGCATGTAAAGGCCGAGTGTATAACCTGCACGTGCAGTTTGTAAAGATCAGGCTGTAAACTTTATGATAAGAACAATTTTTCAAAACAAAAGCTTGAAATTAATTATGAAAATAAGTTTCAGTTATTTGGTTTTTTTGTTTGGTTGTTTGGTTGGTTGTTTGGTTGTTTTGTGGAGCATCAAGCAGAATCAGTTATATTTGGTATATTTGAAATAAAAGAGAAACGGAACAGAAAAAGATTTCAGATTTCAGGTAAACAGTGTGATCACTGAACAGAATTATTATTAATGTTATTAATTATAATTATTTTAGTGTATTTATTGTCGACATGAATTGTGATTTTGCATCAGTCGCTGGTCTGAGAGCCGCTGGTCTGTGTGCAGGTAACATCACGGTCCAGCAGGTTCGGGTTCAGGGCGCCCTCTTGAGACGAACCCACTTCCTGTCACACGTTTAGGCGCCAGATATCATTATATTTAACAATTAATAACTGATAATGTCTTATTGATAAGACCATATTGTGTTGGATCACCGGTTTAAAGTTTGGGGGGGGGGGGTGCCTTGGTAAATTTGGTGACTTCGTTTTGCGCACAATAAAAACATAAACTGCAGTTTTATTTATGATAAGTTTTTTTTTTAAAGTTTGCAGATGAAGTTTCTTTACCTTCTTTAAACACGTGACATTCTGACTGCTGCACAGAATTCCTGAGCACGTGCTCCTTCCTTTCTATGCAGCTTCAGACCGCACAAGCTTTTATAGTCTCCAAATAAAAATCACCGTTTGCGCTTTTTATGTGAACTGTGTGAAGTGTGTTTGAGAGGATGGAGGGAGCGGGACTCACCAGGCAAAGGGCAGGTGTCAGGAGGAACACGGCGCACCAAGACGTCACCTGCATCCTCCCGAAGCTCAAACTTCCTCTAGTTTCCCTCGGCTGATGGCTGCGGCTCTGACCATAAATCCACCGAGTGTCCGCCTCACAGTCCGGTCAAGGTCCTCAGCTGCCCGGGCGAAACGGAAACAACACACCCCATGGTCGCAGGACAAAAGCAGAGTTGGAGAGTGGAGGCAGGTGCTGCGGTGCGCGCTGCTGCGGGAGCGGAGAGGCGAGAGCGGCGCGCGGTGCGACACACAGAAGTTACTTATGAGTTAATCCAGGTAGGAAGCAGCAGAGACATCGCTGAGAGAAGCTTCTGGTCCTGATTGTCTGACGGCTGGAGCACGCAGCGGTCTGAGCACTTCCGATGTGGAGGGACTGGCAGGGCTTTTCGCTTTATAACGCGCGCGCACAACACAACTGGAGAGATTCTCCCTCTGTGGAGGGAGGGACGAGCTGAGGGGAAGAAGCACAAACTGGAAAAATCAAACGGGAATTCATCCCTTTTCATGGACGTGAAGTTTCTTCTGAGGGTTTTCGGACTTTTCTCAGCTGGTGAGCGTCCAGCGTGGCTTCAGGAGCGGCTGCGCCTCGAACCAGGAGACCCTCAAGAGCTTCTCACGTGCCTCTGGGTGTTTCCAGACTCTTATCAGGGTCTTTGTCCTGGATGCTGTTAGCAACAAGAATTTCACATTCAGACCAGATTTCACATGTATTTGTTTAAGAAAAAGCTGCACGAGCCTTTCAGTAAACACCCGGAAAAACAAGCCAAACCCAAATAAAAACCAACATACCTGCAAACACAATACTGAGATTTATATTTCAGTGTCCAGAAAACTAAACAAAAGATGAAATAATAAGAACAACAAACAAACGGGAGTTCCAGGGAATCAGCTGACTAACAAACAAACTGTGATTCAACAAAGAGAGACACAAAGAGCAGGTGGGGGGGGGGGGTTCCACCAGCCAGGTGGACCCACTCTGACCTCTGACCCTTCAATAGTCCTCTGGAGGTCTAAACCTGAACATCTGGAGCTGATAGAACAGATTGTTCAGCACGTCTGATTGGTTGGAAAGTATTTGCACCCTTTATGTCACACTTCAATGTTTCACATCATCAAACACATTTTCACACAAAGATAAAATGAGTAAACACAAGTTTTATGATGATTTAACTGATGAAAGAGAAAATATTTAAACCAATCTGCTCCGAGTGGAATAATATTTAATATATTTATGTAACATCTGGATGTTCTTGGCAGCAACATCTGCATTTGTGTGTTTAACATCTGACGATGAGTCTTTCTCATGTCAGTCCGACTCTTCTTTATAAAACAGTTGAATTTCAGACACACTGGAGGGTTTCCAGCCTGTTGAAGGTGACTTACAGCAAGTGGTCCAGGTCCTACAGCTGAAGATCAGCCCAGACCATCACACTACCACCACCGTGTTAGACTGTTAGTATGAGGTTCTTCTTCTGAACCTCAGTCTTAGTTTTACTCCAGCTGCATCTCGTCAGTCTGCAGAATATTTTCCCAGAAGTCTTTGAGATCATCAAGATGTTTTTGGTAAATATGAGACGGGTCTTTGTGTTCTTTCTGGTCAGCGCTGGTTCTGGTCCGGTTTCTCTTCTTATTGGTGAATCATGAACTCTGACCGTGAGGTGTGTGAGACCTGCAGGTCTTCAGATGTTCTTCTGGTTCTTCCTGGATGAATCATTGATGAGCTTCTGAGAAGGTTCTCTAGTATTCCATGTTTCCTCCATGTGGATGATGTCTGTCTCTGGGGTTCATCAGCCTCGTCTCATATTAAAACTTGTTTGATTGTCCCAAACATTTAAATGTCAAAAAAGCAGAAACATGAAATCTGTAAGGAGGCAGATACTTTCAACAGCTCCGTGTTCTGCTACAGAATAATAAACCTCAGTGTGTTTAAACCCTCGTGGATCCTTCACAGTCTGTCACATGTAATAAGGAACCTATTATGTTCTCAATAAGCACCTGGAGACCTCCAGGGTTCTTCAAAGACCGTTTACGTTCTGGTTGGTGTTTGACTCCATAGTGGAGCTTCAACTCAACACAGTGATGCATCAGTCAAACCCTCAGAATGAACTCTTTTCAGATTCACTCAGATTCTAATATTTATCTGTTTTTCTGGCTTCAACACATTCATTTCTAGAACAAGTTATTTCAGCCTGAGATTTCTCTAAAAGAGTCCCTTCCATTAAAAACAGTGTTTCTGAGGTTTCTGTTGAATATTTTAGCTCTACAGGTGTTCTTACCTTCATAGTGGGTGAAAACAGGTCAACAACTTCTCTTTCAGTTTTAATCTCTCAAACTACGCAGGTGGTGATAAAACCCGAGTTCTCCCGAGTTCTAACGGCCTGTATCTGTTTCATCACAACTCCTTTGTTCGTTAGTATTCATCAGCTCCTGCAGTTGAAACCACACCTAGCATGCTGCTAGCTAAAAGCTGTTAGCATAACGCCTAGCATGCTGCTGGCTAAAAGCTGTTAGCATAACACCTAGCATGCTGCTGGCTAAAAGCTGTTAGCATAACACCTAGCATGCTGCTGGCTAAAAGCTGTTAGCATAAGACGTAGCAAACAGGAAGACACAACGTCTGATGTTACCAGGCACAGCGGGGCAGGAAACAGTATACCTTGCTCTCATAGGCTAGTTTGTTAACCAATCAGAGTCCAGCAAATTAGAATAATGAATATGAACGAGCTGCTGCTCGAGGCCTGATGGAAGGAGCAGGAACCACCCAAATTTTAACGCAGACAGATTGAAAGATCTGTTAATCAGTGTTTCCTGACGTTTTTTAGATATAAAATGTTTCATATTACTGGTTAATACTTAAGAAATAACCACAAAGTCCTGAAATTTGTATGAAATGGACTCTTTAAAGTTTTGGACCAGACGTCTGGGTCCACACATCGTCCAATTTAACGTGTCATTTTTGGGTCTTCTGATAACTCAGGCTCTCTGCTGGACATCAGGATGAATTATTACTGTGTTGAAGTGTCACACTGAGACTGATAGTTTTATGACGGTTCAAAAACTCTTGACATTTGTAAAGTCTCTGTCACTCACATGGAGAAGCTTCTTTTTGTCTTACCTGTTTGTGTGTCGCAGGACGTGCACGTGTGTTTGTACGAGGCTGCTCACGCTCACATCTTCATTCTTGTCTGTGTGCAGACAGAGAGGATCCTTTATGCTGCTGAACAGACGGGGTGGGAAGGTGAGCAGGAAAGAAAAGGCTGCTATAATAAATCCCAAACAGTCTCACTGCTACAACATTTCAGTGGTTTGGTGGTGTCACCGTAACTCAGCCAGCAGGCTGATGGAATCGTGTTCTGAATGGTCCAGATAGCCTTCACAGAACCTGCATGCAGCAGACAACGCTGCAACATACAGCCATAAATCACTGCTGCAATCTGACTTCACTGTGTCCATAATGAAGTACAGTCTGTTTCACAGTGATGTAAAGGACCTGCAGTCCAGGACCAGATAAACACTCCTGTCTTTATCTAAAATACACGTTTATGTAAATAAATCAGAACTTCTTTAATTTTATATCAAAAACTTCCTGAAAAAAGTTCAACAAATTAGACACAAGAAGATTAAAATGATTTGTTCAAAACTCAAACACACCTCAGACAAACAGCGTGTTACTGAAATGCAAACCAGAACACGCCACTGAGCCCGTGTTCGGAAACACGTGTTCTTCCCGTGTTGGTCTGAGTCCTGCTTCATGTAACCAGTGACGAGGGACATGTATGATCTAACAGTGTTTTTATAACAGCTTCTACCTGGTTAGCATCAAACTGTAAACTCATTTACTCACATTAAACTCATGCACACACACACTGAACATTATGAATGAATGAAAATGACACATGTTTGGGGGGTGAGTCATGTGTGATGAATATGTAAAGCTGTTTGAGTGTTTCAGGCTGTGTTTCAGAGTTACGCTAACAGAGTCACTCTAATAGAATCATGCTAACAGAATCCTGCTCACAGAATCATGCTAACAGAGTCACGCTAAAAGATTCACGCTAACAGAGTCACGTTAACAGAATCATGCTAACAGAATCATGCTAACAGAATCCTGCTAACAGAATCATGCTAACAGAGTCACGCTAACAGAGTCACGTTAACATAGTCACACTAACAGAGTCACGTTAACAGAGTCACGCTAACAGAATCATGCCAACAGAATCACGCTAGCACAGTCACGCTAACAGAGTCACGTTAACAGAGTCACGCTAACAGAATCATGCCAACAGAATCACGCTAGCACAGTCACGCTAACAGAGTCACATTAACAGAGTCACGCTAACAAAGTCACGTTAACAGAGTCACGCTAACAGAGTCACGCTAACAGAGTCACACTAACAGAGTCACTCTAACAGAGTCACGCTAACAGAGTCACGCTAACAGAGTCACTCTAACAGAGTCACGCTAACAGATTCACTCTAACAGAGTCACGCTAACAGAGTCACTCTAACAGAGTCACGCTAACAGATTCACGTTAACAGAGTCACGCTAACAGAGTCACACTAACAGAGTCACTTTAACAGAGTCACGCTAACAGATTCACTCTAACAGAGTCACTCTAACAGATTCACGCTAACAGAGTCACTCTAACAGAGTCACGCTAACAGAGTCACTCTAACAGAGTCACGCTAACAGAGTCACGCTAACAGAGTCACGCTAACAGATTCTCTCTAACAGAGTCACGCTAACAGAGTCACGCTAACAGATTCACTCTAACAGAGTCACGCTAACAGATTCACGCTAACAGAGTCACTCTAACAGAGTCACGCTAACAGAGTCACTCTAACAGAGTCACGCCAACAGATTCACGCTAACAGAGTCACGCTAACAGAGTCACATTAACAGAGTCACTCTAACAGAGTCACGCTAACAGAGTCACTCTAATAGAATCATGCTAACAGAATCCTGCTCACAGAATCATGCTAACAGAGTCACGCTAAAAGATTCACGCTAACAGAGTCACGTTAACAGAATCATGCTAACAGAATCAGGCTAACAGAATCCTGCTAACAGAATCATGCTAACAGAGTCACGCTAACAGAGTCACTTTAACAGAGTCACACTAACAGAGTCACTTTAACAGAGTCACGCTAACAGAATCATGCCAACAGAATCACGCTAGCACAGTCACGCTAACAGAGTCACATTAACAGAGTCACGCTAACAAAGTCACGTTAACAGAGTCACGCTAACAGAGTCACGCTAACAGAGTCACATTAACAGAGTCACTCTAACAGAGTCACGCCAACAGATTCACGCTAACAGAGTCACGCTAACAGAGTCACATTAACAGAGTCACTCTAACAGAGTCACGCTAACAGATTCACTCTAACAGAGTCACGCTAACAGATTCACTCTAACAGAGTCACTCTAACAGAGTCACGCTAACAGAGTCACACTAACAGAGTCACTTTAACAGATTCACGCTAACAGAGTCACTCTAACAGAGTCACGCTAACAGAGTCACGCTAACAGATTCACGCTAACAGAGTCACGCTAACAGTCCTGAAAGGGAGAAAGAACTTCTCAGCAAACAGCTGCTTTTCTCCCTATTTTCAGTTCCAAACTGTCTCTCACTGAAAAAGTATAATCAGGAGGTCAAGTCACTAATTTTTCCAAACACACATTTTAATGCCTATTCAGCGCCGAGGGAAAAGATTGCAGGGTGGCTTCTTCCTAATAGCTTATTATTGGACTGCAAAGGAGCAAGAGATGGAGACAAGACAGAGGAAGAGGATGATTGCCCAGCTGAATGACGCTGGCGTCCGGTCACATGAATATGTCGTGCTGGCGCAGCTCCACCACCGATTGTGAAGGCAGATGTTGCAGCAGCCCCTGAGGCTCAGCTGTAACGTGATGGCAGCAGGTTTCCTTCCTCTTTGCCCAACCAGCTGCCATCTCAAGTGTCACTCCACATCCACGGAGAGGAATAAAAGTCAATGTGAGCTTGACCAGAAGGACGGGGGTGCACTTCACAGCATGTGCAGCCACAAAAGGCCCAGTGATCTGCAGTCATGGCTGAGGGTGCCAGAGCTATTCAGGCTGATGTGGAGGATGGGTGGGCTCGGGGGGAGTTGACAGAGACAAATGACTGAGCAGAGCGTTGGTCACAGGATGCAGCTGCTGCACATCAATTGCTTCCTTATTTCAATTAGAACGACTGCCAGTTTCAGCTTTGAAGAGCAGGAATGAAAGTCAACTTTCTGTTTATGAACGCAGCTCAAAGATCTGAACGTCTTTTATCTAAAACTTTTAAAGCATAACTCAGTAACAGCTTCCTGTGTGAGGCTCGTTGTAAACCTGCTGCAAAGGAAGAAACGGATCAATCAGGTTTATTAGAAGACACAGAGTTTAAAACCACATGTCTCGTTCAGCGCGCACGTACGTGTGTCAGTAAAATGAACATAGAGGAGAGCTGCCCGTTTCTATCTGAATGATCATCATGAAGGTGACGACAGCATCATGTTTCAAACTAAAGTCAGCTGATCTGATGTGTATGAGACGTTCAGTTCTAACTGTACGAGTCCGACTCCGGAGACTCGAGCAGGTCAGACTAAATTAAACCTGCAGGTTGGTTATTGGACAGTTTTCTAAACAATATTGTTTATAATTATATTGTAATGTTTGTGTCTTGAGGATGTGTTGCCACACCTGACGTTCTGCTCACGTAGGCGGAGCTTTCCAGTCTGGTGAAGAACCCTGTTCCATCTGGGATGAGTTGA
The DNA here is from genome assembly GCA_006937955.1 of Pachypanchax playfairii. NCBI lineage: Eukaryota > Metazoa > Chordata > Actinopteri > Cyprinodontiformes > Aplocheilidae > Pachypanchax > Pachypanchax playfairii. The sequence continues at coordinate 612,069 of SSNP01000091.1, read as the reverse complement.
GAACTTCTGAGAGAATCATTTTACCTTCTCGGGTCACAAAGCAGCAGATAGAAACATCTAGAACCAGTCAGAGACGAGACACCTTGACCCTGCAGGACTGTTCAAACTAGAGCCAGGAGGACTTTCACTGAGGAGACAGACCAGAACAAACATCAGCTGATCTCTCATAAATAAACATCAGAAGGTTTTAGTTACAAACGCGATTCAGGTCTTGATCTCTGGTGCCACAGTCCAGCTGTACCTGCTCTGCTGTCCAAGGCTGCAGCTGTACCTGAGGACTAGATGCTGTCAGATCTGTCAAATTGATCTTTCTGTCCAGTTGGACATAGTGTGGACTCAGACGTCTGGTCCAAAACTTTAATAAATAACCAGACTGAGGGGGTCGGACTGATGAGCAAATACTGACCAGGTGTGGAAGGAACATGATGGAGACAAAGAATCGGGTCCAAGAGACAAACTGAAACCAGTCTGAAGCAGAATGAGAACTACCTTAGGGACAACTAGAAGACTTGATTAGAACTGGACAGTCCTGCTGTAGACCAGCAGAGTCTGTCCTACATGTTTCATGATTCAGTAAAACTTGTTGCTGCAGATGGAACTGAATGAGTTTAAACTGTTGAGTTGAAGCAGAGGAACATGATGCAGGACGGACCTGCAGAGGAGGATCTAAACATCAAGAACCAGACCAGATGGGTCTTAATGGATTCTATACTGGTTTTAGTTTTCAGACAGCTGGAGTCAGGTTCTCCTCACAGTCTCTAGAGTCCTCCAGTATTATGTAAGGAAGTGGGTCCAGGCAGAACTCATCCTGGTTCTGATGGAAGTTTCATCAGGGTCTGTCTGTCTGCCTGCCTGTCTGTCAGCCTGCCTGTCTGTCAACCTGCCTGCCTGCCTGCCTGTCTGTCTGTCTGTCTGTCTGTCTGTCTGTCTGTCTGTCTGTCTGTCTGTCTGTCTGTCAGCCTGCCTGTCAACCTGCCTGCCTGTCTGTCTGTCTGTCTGTCTGCCTGCCTGCCTGCCTGTCTGTCTGCCTGCCTGTCTGTCAGCCTGCCTGTCTGTCAGCCTGCCTGTCAACCTGCCTGCCTGCCTGTCTGTCTGTCTGTCTGCCTGTCTGCCTGCCTGCCTGTCAACCTGCCTGCCTGTCCGTCCGTCTTTCCGTCCGCCCGCCTGTCTGTCAACCTGCCTGCCTGTCTGCCTGCCTGTCTGTCTGTCTGCCTGCCTGTCTGTCTGCCTGCCTGCCTGTCTGTCAACCTGCCTGCCTGTCTGTCAACCTGCCTGCCTGTCTGTCTGCCTGCCTGTCTGTCTGTTAGCAGGATAACTCTTATAGATGGATTTTCATGTAATTTTCAGGAAAGGTCAGAAATGACTCAAGGAAGAATCTATTAGTTTTCGAGGGTAATCCAGATTACCGTCTGGATCCAGGAATTTTTTTAAGGATACGGACATAGTACTTTCTACAACATCTATTAGTATTCTTTAATGTTTTACTTTACTGGAACTGATTAACTCATGAATCAGTTAATTAGTTCTAACCCGGAGTTCTAACCTGGAGTCTTAATCTGGAGTTCTAATCCGGAGTTCTAACCCGGAGTTCTAACCTGGAGTCTTAATCTGGAGTTCTAACCCGGAGTTCTAACCTGGAGTTCTAATCCGGAGTTCTAACCCGGAGTTTTAATCCGGAGTTCTAACCCGGAGTTTTAATCTGGAGTTCTAACCTGGAGTTCTAACCCGGAGTTCTAACCCAGAGTTCTAACCCGGAGTTCTAACCCGGAGTTTTAACCCGGAGTTCTAACCCAGAGTTCTAACCCGGAGTTCCAACCTGGAGTTCTAACCCGGAGTTCTAACCCGGAGTTCTAACCTGGAGTTCTAACCTGGAGTTCCAACCTGGAGTTCTAACCCGGAGTTCTAACCCGGAGTTCTAACCTGGAGTTCTAACCTGGAGTTCCAACCTGGAGTTCTAACCCGGAGTTCTAACCCGGAGTTCTAACCCGGAGTTCTAACCCGGAGTTCTAACCCGGAGTTCTAACCTGGAGTTCTAACCCGGAGTTCTAACCCGGAGTTCTAACCTGGAGTTCTAACCCGGAGTTCTAACCCGGAGTTCTAACCCGGAGTTCCAACCTGGAGTTCTAACCCGGAGTTCTAACCCAGGGTTCTAACCACGAGTTCTAACCCGGAGTTCTAACCCGGAGTTCTAACCCGGAGTTCTAACCTGGAGTTCTAATCCGGAGTTCTAACCCGGAGTTCTAACCTGAAGTTCTAACCCGGAGTTCTAACCCGGAGTTCTAACCCGGAGTTCCAACCTGGAGTTCTAACCCGGAGTTCTAACCCGGAGTTCTAACCCGGAGTTCTAACCCGGAGTTCTAACCCGGAGTTCTAACCCGGAGTTCTAACCCGGAGTTCTAACCCGGAGTTCTAACCCGGAGTTCTAACCTGGAGTTCTAACCTGGAGTTCCAACCTGGAGTTCTAACCTGGAGTTCTAACCCGGAGTTCTAACCCAGGGTTCTAACCACGAGTTCTAACCTGGAGTTCTAACCCAGAGTTCTAATCCGGAGTTCTAACCCGGAGTTCTAACCCGGAGTTCTAACCCGGAGTTCTAACCCAGAGTTCTAACCCGGAGTTCTAACCCGGAGTTCTAATCCGGAGTTCTAACCTGGAGTTCTAACCTGGAGTTCTAACCCGGAGTTCTAACCCGGAGTTCTAACCCGGAGTTCCAACCTGGAGTTCTAACCCGGAGTTCTAACCCAGGGTTCTAACCAGGAGTTCTAACCTGGAGTTCTAACCCAGAGTTCTAATCCGGAGTTCCAACCTGGAGTTCTAACCTTGAGTTTTAGGGATGTTTGACTCTTTGTCCTTGATTGAGACGCTACAGTGTCTTTTCAAAGTGAGACTGTAAACTGTTTTATCTTTGGGCTCATGGGAGGAGATAAAGGTATAGATAATCTTTAAGGTTTGATCTGATCAGATTGTTTCAGATCTTTGTTTATTGAAGGTCATATAAAAGTTTCTGATTTGAAGTGGCTGTTTAAACATGATGGAACTGATTAGCACATCCTGTAAGACATCCTTTTCTTGGCAGATGGAATTTAATTGGGAGACAGAAACATAATTACATCAAGTGCAGATTAAATGAAAGGACCTAAACCATGTAGCTCGTCTCTGTTTTACTTCCCAGAATCTGATCAGAATCACAGACTCTGATGATAAAGACAATTACATTCCTTTAACAAGCAGAGGACAGCAAGTTAACCAACAGGAACTGCTTCTGTCTGCAGCGTCCTACTGTACCAGGACAGGACCGAACCACGGGGGGGTTCAAACTGGCTGAATGAAGCAGCTTCACCAGTCTGAGCAGAATACTGGACCTCGTTGTGCACCTTCAGTTTGGGTGTTTCCAACAAGGATCCTTAGACAGAGGTTAATTTGCACTGACCCCTCCCTCTCCAGCGAAGCACTCCTATCTTATCTCTAAGAGAAGTGGAAGTCAAATGAGGAATGAATAATGTTCTGAAGGGACACACGGAACCGCTCTTTAAAAGATGCTTAAAATGAGACATATTTCATAATTAAATTGAGTGTTTCAAACCACTGCGTTTAATAACTGTTAGCTGATGTTACTCGGCCATAAACTGGACCTGGTCACACCAAGCAGTCTCTTACTGACCTCTAGTGGTGGACTGTGTTGTTGCCACATATCTGGAATGAAAGCTTCGGTCTATTTGTTAGAATAATCTCCCGCGTGCAGACCGGACCTGAACATTCTCTTTAAAAGATGTTTCATCTTGTTTCTAAAGTTGAAAATTTGAGGTTTATAAATCTGTTGGACAAAAGCAGGAACCACATGATTAAAGTCAGCTGATGCAGCCGTCATCCTGCTTTTCTGCATCTCAGGTTGAAACTAAGACGGTTTCTGGGGTCAGATGAAATCCTCTCAAACACCAGATCCATCTAAGGGTTTTCCTCTCAAAGCGTGAGGGAACTAGTTTGAGAAGATTCTCCTCAGATCATCATGTCTGAAGCGACTGAGTATTCCCATCAACCCCCAAACTGAGGAAGTGTAGTTCAGATTAAGGATTTAGTTTCCAAGGGGAATCTAAAGTTGTCCAATATTTTAACAATAAAAGAGACAAACACAGACGAGTTGAGCTGCTCGTCATGTTGATGAGAAGAGAAACAGATTTAAAGTTAACAGCAGCAATAATAATAAATACAAACATGGAGAGTAAAGACAGCAGAGTAAAGACATGTGGACAGTATGTCCTCCAGCAGTCTGAGACTATAGCAGCATAACTAAAGGGATGGATCAGGAGAACCTCCAGCAGTCTGAGACTATAGCGGCATCACTAAAGGGATGAACCAGGAAAACCTCCAGCAATCTGAGACTATAGCGGCATAACTAAAGGGATGAACCAGGAGAACCTCCAGCAGTCTGAGACTATAGCGGCATCACTAAAGGGATGAACCAGGAAAACCTCCAGCAGTCTGAGACTATAGCGGCATAACTAAAGGGATGAACCAGGAGAACCTCCAGCAGTCTGAGACTATAGCGGCATACCTAAAGGGATGAACCAGGAGAACCTCCAGCAGTCTGAGACTATAGCGGCATAACTAAAGGGATGAACCAGGAAAACCTCCAGCAGTCTGAGACTATAGCGGCATACCTAAAGGGATGAACCAGGAAAACCTCCAGCAGTCTGAGACTATAGCGGCATAACTAAAGGGATGAACCAGGAGAACCTCCAGCAGTCTGAGACTATAGCGGCATACCTAAAGGGATGAACCAGGAGAACCTCCAGCAGTCTGAGACTATAGCGGCATAACTAAAGGGATGAACCAGGAAAACCTCCAGCAGTCTGAGACTATAGCGGCATACCTAAAGGGATGAACCAGGAAAACCTCCAGCAGTCTGAGACTATAGCGGCATAACTAAAGGGATGAACCAGGAGAACCTCCAGCAGTCTGAGACTATAGCGGCATACCTAAAGGGATGAACCAGGAGAACCTCCAGCAGTCTGAGACTATAGCGGCATACCTAAAGGGATGAACCAGGAGAACCTAAGTTAACACTAGTTATAAGATTGATTAGAAAGTTACAGTTTCTGTCTGATGGATTAAAAGTAGAAGCTGGTTCCAGGAGAGGAGCTCTTGTTCTACTGTTAGAGACTCTGAGGGTGCTCGGTTAAACCCAGATTAATTTAACTGCTCCAGACCACATAGTATAACTTATTGGTAATGTCTGTTTCCTTGCTTTTGTTTGGGGCATAAGGGAACCAAATCATGCAGCTCCAGGGGTTTGCTAGCTTAGCTTATCAGTGACTCTGTGATGAGGTGAACTCATATTAAACCCACTCAAACTGGGAGACAGCAGGTGTATGTTACCTGTCATGTCAGAGTTCCAGTAGATTCAAGGGGGGGTGCGTTCCATTTCTGCACCAGCATGTTCTTCTCCACTTTCAACAGGTCTGTAGCTTGAACGAGTTGCCGACTCGAGTTCTTTCAACGTTCAGACTGACGGCAGCTGAAATCCTGACGCTTCACACAAAGACTGAGTTGCAACGCGTCTGAATGTCCTCGTCTTAAATGATACTGTTACCATGACATTTAAATCATTTTACAGTGTGTCTGGACTGTGGAGGAAGACGTGTTCAGAGATCAGGTGTGAGTCAGGTGTGGAAAGGTTACAGCTTAAAGCAATAATCTGAAGATTAAAGCTGATGTCACTGATGACTCTGTTCCAGATTGAACTGGTTGTTCAGACTGTCAAACAACATCAAGGAAAATTTAAATAAATCCAGGTGTGTTTTTCAGACAGGAAATTCATCAATTGGCTCAATATTTCAAATTAAACATCAGAAAAAAGTGCTCAAATTTAACGTAATTTTTGTTCTCATATGTTCAAAATATAAAGATCAAAGACGTGGTGGCGTGACTTCCTGTATGATGCTCGTCATGACTGGAGCTGATCTGAGAGCTGCAACATGTTTTAGTTGTTTATTACCAGCAATTTGTCAAATACAAAGAAACAGTAAGAAAACAACAAAATGTTCATCAGCAACTTGTTTCTTTTACAAACGCACATTCCCACCCTGTATGTGTCTGTCTGTCTGTGTGTGTGTGTGTGTGTGTAGATGTATGTGTGTCAGTCTGTGTGTAGATGTGTCTGTGTGTGTGTCTGTGTAGATGTATGTGTGTGTAGATGTGTCTGTGTGTGTGTCTGTGTAGATGTGTGTGTGTAGATGTGTCTGTGTGTAGATGTGTCTGTGTGTGTGTCTGTGTAGATGTATGTGTGTAGATGTGTGTGTGTGTAGATGTATGTGTCTGTGTGTAGATGTGTCTGTGTGTGTGTCTGTGTGTAGATGTATGTGTGTGTGTGTGTGTGTGTGTAGATGTATGTGTGTGTGTAGATGTGTGTGTGTGTAGGTCAGTGTGTATAGATGTGTGTGTAGATGTATGTGTGTGTAGGTGTGTGTGTAGATGTGTGTGTGTAGATGTGTGTGTGTGTGTATAGATGTGTGTGTGTATATGTGTGTGTGTGTGTGTAGATGTATGTGTGTGTGTAGATGTATGTGTGTGTGTGTCTGTGTAGATGTATGTGTGTGTGTAGGTCAGTGTGTATAGATGTGTGTGTGTGTAGGTCAGTGTGTATAGATGTGTGTGTAGATGTGTCTGTGTAGATGTATGTGTCTGTGTGTAGATGTGTCTGTGTGTGTGTCTGTGTAGATGTATGTGTCTGTGTGTAGATGTGTCTGTGTGTGTGTCTGTGTAGATGTATGTGTCTGTGTGTAGATGTGTCTGTGTGTGTGTCTGTGTAGATGTATGTGTGTAGATGTGTGTGTGTGTAGATGTATGTGTCTGTGTAGGTCAGTGTGTATAGATGTGTGTGTGTAGATGTATGTGTGTGTGTAGATGTGTGTGTGTGTAGGTCAGTGTGTATAGATGTGTGTGTAGATGTGTGTGTAGATGTATGTGTGTGTGTGTCTGTGTAGATGTATGTGTGTGTGTGTGTAGGTCAGTGTGTATAGATGTGTGTGTGTGTAGATGTGTGTCTGTGTAGATGTATGTGTGTGTGTGTCTGTGTAGATGTATGTGTGTGTGTAGGTCAGTGTGTATAGATGTGTGTGTGTAGATGTATGTGTGTGTGTGTAGATGTGTGTGTGTGTAGGTCAGTGTGTATAGATGTGTGTGTAGATGTATGT
>SSNP01000091.1:574878-599878 GCA_006937955.1 Pachypanchax playfairii | reverse complement strand
TGTGTCTCTGTGTGTGTGTGTGTCTGTGTGTGTGTCTCTGTGTGTGTGTCTCTGTGTGTGTGTGTCTCTGTCTGTGTGTGTGTCTCTGTGTGTGTCTCTGTGTGTGTGTGTCTCTGTGTGTGTGTGTCTCTGTGTGTGTGTGTCTGTGTGTGTGTCTGTGTGTGTGTGTGTCTGGTGTGTGTGTCTCTGTGTGTGTGTGTCTCTGTCTGTGTGTGTGTCTCTGTGTGTGTCTCTGTGTGTGTGTGTGTCTGTGTGTGTGTCTCTGTGTGTGTGTCTCTGTGTGTGTGTGTGTCTCTGTCTGTGTGTGTGTCTCTGTGTGTGTGTCTCTGTGTGTGTGTGTGTGTCTGTGTGTGTGTCTCTGTGTGTGTGTCTCATGTCCCAGTTAAAGGATCTATAGAGATAAAGTCGAGTCATGTGACTTGAAGCTGTACAGATACTAAATAGTTCAAGTTAAAAACCACATAAAGACTTTGTACAGAATTCAGCTGTAACGAGTGAATAAAAAAACATTATGAAACATCAAGTTCTGTTAGCAAAAAAACTTTGTACATTTCTAACACAAGACTGAACATGATCTTGTTCAGAGGCAGTTTCATATGGCAAAGTGAGACAGAAGTACATTTCATGCTGCACTAATATAGTGCAAAATTACACCTGAATAACAGAAGGAAGAGGCGGGCGGAGCCACGGCAGCTGTAACGTTCATCACGCTCGCGTCTCTTCTCGCTCCATTATTTCCTGTGAGACGCATCCAGACCGTAAGGACGAGGAAGAGCGACACGTGATAGAACATGCAACTAATCTGTCACAAATTCAATAAATAATAATAAATAATGAATATTTGTGCTTATAGAGCAAAATCTCCTTCAGATTCCAACAAGCAGTCTATGATGTACTGACGGTGATCAAAGGCAAACTTCCAAAGGAAGAGAGAGAGTTAGTGAAGACTCTTGTAGAAAAAGGATATAAATAAGTTAAAAACAGGAAGGAACATGGAGGCTGCTGCGTGTGTTTACAAGCTAAACGAGCTCGGACCCTGACGTGTCATGAGCGACTGCAGGTCCTGAACACGGTTCTGTCCAGTCAGCAGCACAGAGGAAGACTTTTACATGTCAGCATCTCCATCGTAGGCCAGAGTCAGAGGCTTCAGTCTGTTATTCATCTGTCGTCTCTGAGGTTTCTTTGGCTTTTTGCTGCAGAACAAACGTTTAAAAAATAAATTAGAACCAGTTAAAGAGAATGATATTTAACTTTCAACTAAAACTAGTCAGACATTAAACTTACAATCAGTTTTTCTAATAACTGAATGTTTCTTTGTGTTTTTGTGGAACCAGCTGAGTTCTGATCTTTATGGTAGGAAGGTGAACATGCAGCAGGAATGTGTTTAACAGATAAACTAGTAACCAGACGTGAACATGATCAGATTAAAATCCTGTGTTTCTTCTTCCTGATGCGTTTCAGTTACTTTGTTTACGTCTTTTGGTTCTTTTACTTGTGAGTTTTTTACAAATGAGACAAACTGATTATTATCTAACAGCTGATGATGATGTCAGAACAAACTCTAACCTTCAGATTAGAAAACCGTCCTGATAAACAGTTTCTTCTGTTTATTTAATAAATGATAAATCGTAAATGAGACATCGACACAAACATGACTGAGCTGAAAACTTTTAACTAACAGCATCTTATAATTTACTGAATCTCATCGTATCACAGCTGGACTCATCTGTCTGTATTTAACTGAATCTGAACCTGCTGGTTTCTGGAGGTGATGATGTCATGTATGAACCAGATGACTCCAGATGAAAGGGTGAATAATTGACCACTAGATGGCAGCACATCAACATGAATGTTTATCTGCTTGTTTAACAGGAAACATCAGACGTACGACTGACTCATCTACAAACTGCAGGTTGTTTTCAGACTCTGGTAAGAAGCGTTTTGTGAGAACTCTTCATCTGAAGTACAAACCTGCGGGAAACGGTCTGCAGCTTGTATTGACAGTAAAAGCTTACAGTCGGGTGGAGGGCGTGACAGGAGCTGCACCTCCAGGACGCCGTCCTCCCAGGCCAGTGAACAGTCACTCAGTGTTTGGCAACAAACTACAAGGCTGTCAGGTGACGTGTGTAACTGCAGGAAGACCAGGTCCTGACTAAGTGATGAGGGTTTCAAAGTGCTCCAGCTCTAACTGACTCTGGGACGCTGGAGGCTGCTGGACCTGAGCCTCGTACTCGTGTTGTTTCTGGCTGCGGCATTTGAACTCATCTTGTTCTAGTTTCTGGCAGGCGGGACAGGTGTAAGGCACGGTGTAGCCGCTCGGGTCCGTCCAGTACGTCCCGTCTGAGGGGACATCTGAGCTCGACTCGTGGCAAAGGCAACAACCACAATGACTGAACACAGAGTGTGAGAGCGGAGGCACAGAAAGAAAATAAAAGATGAAAAAACAAATGATGATGAATCTCAAATAAAGATGAAAACAGACGTGACGTGATGAGCTGAAATCACTAAGAAACACGAGTCTTTTCTCAAGATGTTCCAACGTTAGAGAACATTTACTACAAATAACAGTTTATAGAACCGATCGATCACAGAGACTTCTGGTTTTATTAGAATAAAAACTGTTAAAACCAGAAAACTACTAGATTAAATATAGAAGATGATCTTATACTCTCACTCAGCTCCGTTCAGGTTTAAGACGTGGACGAGGAGCAGAAAGACTCTGTGTGTTAGTGATTTCATCACATCACTGAATGATGATGAATGAATGAAAACATACTAATAATGTATCATTCAGATGAGGGTCGATACATACCACGCTAAATACGTCATCGAGATGATGAAGACGAGCAGAACAAAGACTCCTGCAGCGACTCCATACACCCAGGTCTTCAGAGTCCCGTCTGCACAGAAACACACGTGCACGCTTTAGTAACACCTCTGTGAGATCATCAGCATGAACCAGAGAAAAAAGTTTCATTCCAGTTTGTTTGTTGGAGAAAAGATGAAGTCTGATAAATGTTAAAATCCCTGCAGTGTTTCCCTCCTGCTGCATCACCGATTCACCTGAAGGCTCAGACACACGTCCACTCAGTGATCAGCTGATACGAGGAGCTACAAACTAAAACATGTCATGACTTCTGACTGAACTGGACAAAATCCACTAAATAACAGTGATAATAGATGTTTATAAAAAACACTGCATGGATTTATTTTCTTGTTTTTCCTGTTCTTGCTTTACACCAGCTTCATGAGGGTCTTTAGACCTGCTGGAGGACAGGAAGTGTGTCATCAGCTCAGTTCCTGTTTTTACCAAAGGGTCAGCTGGAGCTTCCAGAGAGAGACTAGAATAAAACCTTCTGAAATCCAGAACGAGCTGCTGTCAGCTGCAACTATGTAGTTTCAAGATAATTCAGTCATTTTGGATTAAAATACTTTTTGTTTAACAAAATACTTTTAATGTTCTAATAAATATCCACTTTTAACGGGCTGGTTGGTGTTTGTGTTGTTGGGATACGCCCACTGTGTTACCTGGACCAAAGGGCTGCAGGAACCAGGTTCTTCCAGCCCGGCCCGGGGCGCTGGCTGGAGGCTGGATGGGGCTGAAGGCTCGGATGGTCTTGACATCAGCCTTGTTATCACCTGCGGTTGGGATCTCCAGAACCGGGATGACAGTACACTGATCCAACAGGCCATCGGACGTCATCACCTCGGTGTATCCGTCCTCACAGCCGCACACACCTGCCTGGTGTCACAAACAGGTTTTAAAAGGAATCAGAGACGGGGGCTTTGCACACGAGCAACAAGCCGTCTGATTGGACATCATGTGATGGACATCGTGTGATGGACATCGCGTGATGGACATCGTGTGATGGACATCGTGTGATGGACATCATGTGATGGACATCACATGATGGACATCATGTGATGGACATTGTGTGATGGACATGGTGTGATGGACATTGTGTGATGGACATCATGTGATGGACATCGTGTGATGGACATTGTGTGATGGACATCGTGTGATGGACATCGTGTGATGGACATTGTGTGATGGACATGGTGTGATGGACATGGTGTGATGGACATCATGTGATGGACATCGTGTGATGGACATTGTGTGATGGACATCGTGTGATGGACATCGTGTGATGGGACATCATGTGATGGACATTGTGTGATGGACATGGTGTGATGGACATTGTGTGATGGACATCATGTGATGGACATCATGTGATGGACATTGTGTGATGGACATGGTGTGATGGACATTGTGTGATGGACATCATGTGATGGACATCGTGTGATGGACATTGTGTGATGGACATCGTGTGATGGACATCGTGTGATGGGACATCATGTGATGGACATTGTGTGATGGACATGGTGTGATGGACATTGTGTGATGGACATCGTGTGATGGACATGGTGTGATGGACATCGTGTGATGGACATCGTGTGATGGACATTGTGTGATGGACATCATGTGATGGGACATCATGTGATGGGACATCATGTGATGGGACATCATGTGATGGACATTGTGTGATGGACATCGTGTGATGGACATTGTGTGATGGACATCATGTGATGGACATCGTGTGATGGACATCGCGTGATGGACATCGTGTGATGGACATCGCGTGATGGACATCGTGTGATGGACATCGTGTGATGGACATCATGTGATGGACATCATGTGATGGACATCGTGTGATGAACGTTTACTAGTAAGATAGTTAAATCCATCCAGTATGTCTTCAGCACAAGTACAACGCAGCTCTGACTCTTTATTTACACCACACAGCTGCTGCGGTCCAACTCTACTGTACTTTATTCTAGTACTCACCTCTGTGCACAAGGACCAGGGTTTGGTACAAGGTGGGTCACATGACCGGTCTGCCATTGGCTGAGCTGCTGCCAGGCATCCACCTGTGGGTCAAAAGGTGTAAACAGAATGAACTGAGTGAGTGTAATGATGATGGACAGCAGGTTGAGGCTCCAGATGAAGATCAACTAAATAATCACATATTCTGGGAAATAAACAGATTCAAGAAAATCCAGAAACACTCTGACAAAAAACTGGACCAGTAAATAAATAAACACGTCTGAACATCAGGAACTGCTGCTTATTATATAAAACCTGATCAGGGAACAGAGAAGCAGAACACACAGAACTGACTGGAGGTTCTGGTCCTGTTCTGGTTCTGGTTCTGGTCTGTGGTTGTTACTTAAGCACTCAAGAGTCCAGGTGAATGAGGCCTGTTCTTAGTGTGAGTAGAAGAACTATCAGAGTCACATGATGATGAGCAGCAGCTCTCTATAAATACTAATACTATAGTACTACTTTTAATCTGAGCTCAGTTTATACTGGATGTAGTAATCATCAGCCAGATAAACTAAACCAGGGATGCAAGTCATGGTGATCTATCAAGGTTCTTAAATATTTATCACGTCCTGATCTGGATCAGAACATCTATGAATATTCATAAAGAAACGTGATGAACCATCTTCTGCATCTCACTCCCCTTTACACACTGATACAGTACGTTTTATTTATTTATTTAATTTGACTCACCTGTCACGTTGACCCCATCTGACCTCTGACACCAGACCAGACGAGACGAGCCTCTCCACGGTCCCGTCCTCCACTTGTAGTCAAAACATTGACCACCTTCAAGGCACGAGCAGATGATTCATTTAAACCACAATCTGTTAGTAGTACTAATCATAACCTACATTATATCATAAATATACACATGTATGTACACGTATGTTGTTGCTTCCTGAGACCTTTACGTGTTTTATGGTAAAAATCATGCTTGATACTTTTATCTTTCATACTGAAATACTGATCATGTTATTTTGGTTTTATCAAGTTAATTAATATAAATAACAGTAATTTTAAAAGTGTTTCCACAGTCTAGTACTATCAGTTGTACTATGTTAAGCAGCATATGTTTATCCATCTGTTCTATTTTATAATAAATGTTTAATAATATTTTGTTGGTGTTTCACTGAAGTTGGTCTGAATGTTTGTTTAAAGATGAACTGACCTGTGATCAGTGTTTGTGTTTACATGTTACACACCTGTACATGGCCTCGCCTCCAGTTCCTGTTCTGGACACTGTAGTAGGTTTTCTGGATCCTGGGCCACTACGGCTCTAGAACGGACCTGAACTGAGCCAAAACCCAGATCATCCCCACTCACACAGCTGAGCTGGCAGGGACTCCATACGGTCCAGTCAGTCAGGTAGCACTCACCTACAGGACAGACAGAGGTCAGCTCCCGAGTTCTGGAGTTAGTTCTGGAGTTAGTTCTAGAGTCAGTTCTAGAGTCAGTTCTGGAGTTAGTTCTGGAGTCAGTTCTGGAGTCAGTTCTAGAGTCAGTTCTAGAGTCAGTTCTGGAGTTAGTTCTGGAGTTAGTTCTGGAGTCAATTCTGGAGTTAGTTCTGGAGTCAATTCTGGAGTTAGTTCTGGAGTTAGTTCTAGAGTCAGTTCTAGAGTCAGTTCTGGAGTTAGTTCTGGAGTCAGTTCTGGAGTTAGTTCTGGAGTCAATTCTGGAGTTAGTTCTGGAGTTAGTTCCCGAGTCAGTTCTGGAGTTAGTTCTGGAGTTAGTTCTAGAGTCAGTTCCCGAGTCAGTTCTGGAGTTAGTTCTGGAGTTAGTTCTGGAGTTAGTTCTAGAGTCAGTTCCCGAGTCAGTTCTGGAGTCAGTTCTGGAGTTAGTTCTAGAGTCAGTTCCGGAGTCAGTTCTGGAGTCAGTTCTAGAGTCAGTTCTGGATTTAGTTCTGGAGTTAGTTCTAGAGTCAGTTCTAGAGTCAGTTCTGGATTTAGTTCTGGAGTTAGTTCTAGAGTCAGTTCCCGAGTCAGTTCCCGAGTCAGTTCTAGAGTCAGTTCTAGAGTCAGTTCTGGAGTTAGTTCTGGAGTTAGTTCTAGAGTCAGTTCCCGAGTCAGTTCTGGAGTTAGTTCTGGAGTTAGTTCTAGAGTCAGTTCCCGAGTCAGTTCTGGAGTCAGTTCTAGAGTCAGTTCTGGAGTTAGTTCTGGAGTCAATTCTGGAGTTAGTTCTGGAGTTAGTTCTAGAGTCAGTTCTAGAGTCAGTTCTGGAGTTAGTTCTGGAGTTAGTTCTAGAGTCAGTTCTAGAGTCAGTTCTGGATTTAGTTCTGGAGTTAGTTCTAGAGTCAGTTCTAGAGTCAGTTCTGGATTTAGTTCTGGAGTTAGTTCTAGAGTCAGTTCCCGAGTCAGTTCTCGAGTCAGTTCTAGAGTCAGTTTTAGAGTTAGTTCTGGAGTTAGTTCCAGAGTCAGTTCTGGAGTCAGTTCTAGAGTCATTTCTGGATTTAGTTCTGGAGTTAGTTCTAGAGTCAGTTCTAGAGTCAGTTCTGGATTTAGTTCTGGAGTTAGTTCTAGAGTCAGTTCTGGATTTAGTTCTGGAGTTAGTTCTAGAGTCAGTTCTAGAGTCAGTTCTGGATTTAGTTCTGGAGTTAGTTCTAGAGTCAGTTCTAGAGTCAGTTTTAGAGTTAGTTCTGGAGTTAGTTCTAGAGTCAGTTCCCGAGTCAGTTCTGGAGTTAGTTCTGGAGTTAGTTCTAGAGTCAGTTCCCGAGTCAGTTCTGGAGTTAGTTCTAGAGTCATTTCTGGATTTAGTTCTGGAGTTAGTTCTAGAGTCAGTTCTAGAGTCAGTTCTGGATTTAGTTCTGGAGTTAGTTCTAGAGTCAGTTCTAGAGTTAGTTCTGGAGTTAGTTCTGGAGTTAGTTCTGGAGTGAGTTCTAGAGTCAGTTCTGGATTTAGTTCTGGAGTTAGTTCTAGAGTCAGTTCTAGAGTCAGTTCTAGAGTTAGTTCTGGAGTTAGTTCTAGAGTCAGTTCTCGAGTCAGTTCTGGAGTTAGTTCTGGAGTTAGTTCTAGAGTCAGTTCCCGAGTCAGTTCTGGAGTCAGTTCTAGAGTCAGTTCTGGAGTTAGTTCTGGAGTCAATTCTGGAGTTAGTTCTGGAGTTAGTTCCCGAGTCAGTTCTGGAGTTAGTTCTGGAGTCAGTTCTAGAGTCAGTTTTAGAGTTAGTTCTGGAGTTAGTTCTAGAGTCAGTTCCCGAGTCAGTTCTGGAGTTAGTTCTGGAGTTAGTTCTAGAGTCAGTTCCCGAGTCAGTTCTGGAGTCAGTTCTAGAGTCAGTTCTGGATTTAGTTCTGGAGTTAGTTCTAGAGTCAGTTCTAGAGTCAGTTCTGGAGTTAGTTCTGGAGTTAGTTCTAGAGTCAGTTCCCGAGTCAGTTCTGGAGTTAGTTCTAGAGTCAGTTCTGGAGTTAGTTCTGGAGTCAATTCTGGAGTTAGTTCTGGAGTTAGTTCTAGAGTCAGTTCTAGAGTCAGTACTGGAGTTAGTTCTGGAGTTAGTTCTAGAGTCAGTTCTAGAGTCAGTTCTGGATTTAGTTCTGGAGTTAGTTCTAGAGTCAGTTCTAGAGTCAGTTCTGGATTTAGTTCTGGAGTTAGTTCTGGAGTCAGTTCCCGAGTCAGTTCTGGAGTTAGTTCTGGAGTTAGTTCTAGAGTCAGTTCCCGAGTCAGTTCCCGAGTCAGTTCTAGAGTCAGTTTTAGAGTTAGTTCTGGAGTTAGTTCCAGAGTCAGTTCTGGAGTCAGTTCTAGAGTCATTTCTGGATTTAGTTCTGGAGTTAGTTCTAGAGTCAGTTCTAGAGTCAGTTCTGGATTTAGTTCTGGAGTTAGTTCTAGAGTCAGTTCTGGAGTTAGTTCTGGAGTTAGTTCTAGAGTCAGTTCTAGAGTCAGTTCTGGAGTTAGTTCTGGAGTTAGTTCTAGAGTCAGTTCTAGAGTCAGTTTTAGAGTTAGTTCTGGAGTTAGTTCTAGAGTCAGTTCCCGAGTCAGTTCTGGAGTTAGTTCTGGAGTTAGTTCTAGAGTCAGTTCCCGAGTCAGTTCTGGAGTCAGTTCTAGAGTCAGTTCTGGAGTTAGTTCTGGAGTCAATTCTCGAGTTAGTTCTGGAGTTAGTTCTAGAGTCAGTTCTGGAGTTAGTTCTGGAGTTAGTTCTAGAGTCAGTTCCCGAGTCAGTTCTGGAGTTAGTTCTGGAGTTAGTTCTAGAGTCAGTTCCCGAGTCAGTTCTAGAGTCAGTTCTAGAGTCAGTTCTGGATTTAGTTCTGGAGTTAGTTCTAGAGTCAGTTCTAGAGTCAGTTCTGGATTTAGTTCTGGAGTTAGTTCTAGAGTCAGTTCTCGAGTTAGTTCTGGAGTTAGTTCTGGAGTTAGTTCTGGAGTTAGTTCTAGAGTCAGTTCCCGAGTCAGTTCTGGAGTTAGTTCTGGAGTTAGTTCTAGAGTCAGTTCCCGAGTCAGTTCTGGAGTCAGTTCTAGAGTCAGTTCTGGAGTTAGTTCTGGAGTCAATTCTGGAGTTAGTTCTGGAGTTAGTTCTAGAGTCAGTTCTAGAGTCATTTCTGGATTTAGTTCTGGAGTTAGTTCTAGAGTCAGTTCTAGAGTCAGTTCTGGATTTAGTTCTGGAGTTAGTTCTAGAGTCAGTTCTAGAGTCAGTTCTGGATTTAGTTCTGGAGTTAGTTCTAGAGTCAGTTCTAGAGTCAGTTTTAGAGTTAGTTCTGGAGTTAGTTCTAGAGTCAGTTCCCGAGTCAGTTCTGGAGTTAGTTCTGGAGTTAGTTCTAGAGTCAGTTCCCGAGTCAGTTCTGGAGTCAGTTCTAGAGTCAGTTCTGGAGTTAGTTCTGGAGTCAGTTCTGGAGTTAGTTCTGGAGTTAGTTCTAGAGTCAGTTCTAGAGTCAGTTCTGGAGTTAGTTCTGGAGTCAGTTCTGGAGTTTGTTCTGGAGTCAATTCTGGAGTTAGTTCTGGAGTTAGTTCCCGAGTCAGTTCTGGAGTTAGTTCTGGAGTTAGTTCTAGAGTCAGTTCCCGAGTCAGTTCTGGAGTTAGTTCTGGAGTTAGTTCTAGAGTCAGTTCCCGAGTCAGTTCTGGAGTCAGTTCTAGAGTCAGTTCTGGATTTAGTTCTGGAGTTAGTTCTAGAGTCAGTTCTAGAGTCAGTTCTGGATTTAGTTCTGGAGTTAGTTCTAGAGTCAGTTCCCGAGTCAGTTCCCGAGTCAGTTCTAGAGTCAGTTTTAGAGTTAGTTCTGGAGTTAGTTCCAGAGTCAGTTCTGGAGTCAGTTCTAGAGTCAGTTCTGGATTTAGTTCTGGAGTTAGTTCTAGAGTCAGTTCTAGAGTCAGTTCTGGATTTAGTTCTGGAGTTAGTTCTAGAGTCAGTTCTAGAGTCAGTTCTGGATTTAGTTCTGGAGTTAGTTCTAGAGTCAGTTCTAGAGTCAGTTCTAGAGTCATTTCTGGATTTAGTTCTGGAGTTAGTTCTAGAGTCAGTTCTAGAGTTAGTTCTGGAGTTAGTTCCCGAGTCAGTTCTGGAGTTAGTTCTGGAGTCAGCTCTCGAGATAGTTCCCGAGTTAGTTCTGGAGTCAGCTCTCGAGTCAGTTCTGGATTTAGTTCTGGAGTCAGCTCCCGAGTTAGTTCCGGAGTCAGTTCTAGAGTCAGTTCTGGAGTCACTTTAGACAAATGAATCTATATTTATCTATCAAGTAAAAATCCTCCAATATAATGAATCTGATTTTATTATATTTCAGTATGTTACTGAACAAATTTCACATTATGACAATGAGTTTTAAAAATAAGAGATTATCCTTTAAATAAACTCTAAAATATATAAACTGTTATATTATGTTCACTGATTTAAAAGAAAACCTTTAGTGTAACTAAATAAATGGCTGCACACCTGGACACGGTACCGTACACGGTTCCTGCAGAATAATTTGTTTGTCTCCATCCACTGAAAGTTCTAGATCTCCACACAGTTCATCATCAACCATGCTGGACTCCTGCTGAGAGGAACCATCTGACACGAAGCAAGAAACGTTTCTGAAGCGCAGGCCGTCTCCACACCGCGCCCCCTAAAGAGAGAGAGGACAGGAAGTAAGTTCAAATTACCTGTAGAAGAGATCCTTCCCGTCCACAACTAGAACCCTCTACAGGAGATCCTTCCTGTCCACAACTAGAACCCTCTACAGGAGATCCTTCCCGTCCACAGCTAGAACCCTCTACAGGAGGTCCTTCCCGTCTACAGCTAGAACCCTCTACAGGAGATCCTTCCTGTCCACAACTAGAACTCTCTACAGGAGATCCTTCCTGTCCACAGCTAGAACCCTCTACAGGAGGTCCTTCCCGTCCACAGCTAGAACCCTCTACAGGAGGTCCTTCCCGTCTACAGCTAGAACCCTCTACAGGAGATCCTTCCCGTCCACAGCTAGAACCCTCTACAGGAGATCCTTCCTGTCCACAACTAGAACTCTCTACAGGAGATCCTTCCTGTCCACAACTAGAACTCTCTACAGGAGATCCTTCCTGTCCACAGTGATAGATCACTTCCTGTTTCTAGGAAGTTGGTGTTTGTACCAGGAAGTCATTGAATGCATGATAACAACTTTCATCATTTCAGTGTATTTAAATCACACATAAACTTCCTGTTCATGTTTTGGTGTCTATAAGAAAAATCTGGACTACCTGAAACATCCTGATTTCTCCTGCAGATTACGACAGATTATCATGACACACCTTTATTATTTATTTTTCTACCTGCTCTATTAACAGTAAAAAACATGATTTTCTTCTATGTAACATTTCTAGAACCTTTTCAGGTTCTGGGATCTGAAGAAAAGGAACCAACAAACATTCAAATTCTCTGTTAAAACCCATCAAGTTTGGACCCAGCTTGATGTAGAGACACGTAGGTGAGGTGGGTAGAGTCTAACCTCTGACTTGCATTCAGACCAAACACTGTATCTCCAGCTGTAGCACGGCTTCACCAGACAGGGTTTCCACTGTTTGGTCTGGGATGGACACGGTCTTCCTTCACCCTGAGGAGCCTGAATCACAG
Source organism: Pachypanchax playfairii (assembly GCA_006937955.1). Taxonomy (NCBI): domain Eukaryota; kingdom Metazoa; phylum Chordata; class Actinopteri; order Cyprinodontiformes; family Aplocheilidae; genus Pachypanchax; species Pachypanchax playfairii. The sequence continues at coordinate 588,003 of SSNP01000091.1, read as the reverse complement.
TTCGTGTCCTCCACAGTTTTCCTGCAGGGGAGCAGGTTCAAAGATCAAAGATTAAGTTAGAAAACTCTGAAAGAAACCAGCTTGTTTGATTTATTACTCTATTCATGGTGTAAATGTTCAGGAAGAATAATAGTTTAAAAATGTTGTTTTGTTTGATTGATGCTAACTGGAATCATCCCTGCAGGAACGCAGCATGTTTTATCAGAACTTGGCTGGAGATGACTCTGTGTTGTGATCTGAAACCAGTAAAGTTTATCACATGACTGAGAACTGCAGCTTGCTGTTGGTTTCATCCTTTTAAAATAACATCAGCTGCTTGTTTCTAAGGTAAACACATGAACTCTTCCAGGGAGGAGAAAGAACAAACAGTAACGCGTGTGGGCGTCGTCTTTTCTTGGCGCCTACCTGCCATCTCTCCTTTAATAAGGAGGAAAGCACATGTTTGCCTGGGGACGATTCAGAGCGCTAAATAAAGACTGCGTTGGTTTCACATCTATTTGTTGCTCTTTTCACTTCAAGCTGCTTCTCTGTTCATAGACTGATGTGGTGCTGATGTGGTGCTGATGTGGTGCTGAGTGCTCCCCGAGCCCCCGTGCACACTCCCATAATGGACCACCAATCAGTGACCTGATCTGATGGAATTACATTGAAGGACATCATGATCCTGCTCTCGCTTGGTTTACCGCTGTAACATGATTGTTCTTCCCATCATAAAGCAGTTCTGGTTTCTGCTATTACTGTCAGAAGGGTTAGCCGCAGCCACTTACTGTCACGGCTGGATTCTAAAGACCCAGAAAACAGATTATGCAGGCTGAGAACTGATGTTAAATAAAACCTGCAGCGAACAAAAACCTACAAAAAACAGCTCAGGAAGACCAACATGGAGACACTAGAATCTGATGTGTGTATGCTGTGAGGGTGATCAGCTGATGAGTGACAGCTGGGCAGGTGAACAGGTGAGAGTTGAATGACCACACAGAGGAAAACAGTGATTTCATTTAAACACATTATCTTGATAGAAAGACATGATGAATTTTATTAAACTCATCAGAACTAAAATACAAATTAATTCATTCAAATGTTAAATAAATAAAATAAAACCAACTCAGGCATAGCTTTAATTTTATAAATACATTTTAAATTGAATGAGCACTGATTTAAAAAGATGTTGTTAAATAACTTTTTATAAGCTTCATTTATAAAAATATGATCTAATGTTTCTTTTGCTAAAGAAGATAATGAAGGAAATAATGAAGCTCCTCCCTTCATGTTCATAGATTCTACCAGATATTATCACAGCTGGAACTTAGAATCAGAACCACGTTTGGTCACGTATGTTACACACAGACTTTATCGTTAAAACAGCCCACATTCTGTTTATCTGATTATATAATCAAACTGGGTTCGTTTAGACACGTACCTGCCAGACCACAGGTGTGAGTGCACTCAGACCACGAGGACCAGTCAGACAGCTGGCAGTTTACAGGACATTCCACAACACAGGAAGCGTTCATCTGCCACTTCCTGTCCAGACCCAGCTGCAGGATGAAACCACTGGACTTCAGTAACTCATTATAAACTCATTCAAACTCAAGTACATGTACCACGTTGGATTATTCACAAGTTCAATAACAAGTTCATTTATTCATTTAGCTGAACTGTGATGTAAAACAAAACCACAAAAAAACACAGAGGTCCAAATACCCCAAAGATCGGGTGGTGCTGCTCTCAGAACCACCAGACTTTAGACTGCAGGGGTCTGTTGGTCTCAGAACCACAAGACTTTAGACTGCAGGGGTCTGTTGGTCTCAGAACCACCAGACTTTAGACTGCAGGGGTCTGCTGGTCTCAGAACCACAAGACTTTAGACTGCAGGGGTCTGTTGGTCTCAGAACCACAAGACTTTAGACTGCAGGGGTCTGTTGGTCTCAGAACCACCAGACTTTAGACTGCAGGGGTCTGCTGGTCTCAGAACCACCAGACTTTAGACTGCAGGGGTCTGCTGGTCTCAGAACCACAAGACTTTAGACTGCAGGGGTCTGCTGGTCTCAGAACCTCAAGACTTTAGACTGCAGGGGTCTGCTGCTCTCAGAACCGCCAGACTTTAGACTGCAGGGGTCTGCTGGTCTCAGAACCACAAGACTTTAGACTGCAGGGGTCTGCTGGTCTCAGAACCTCAAGACTTTAGACTGCAGGGGTCTGCTGGTCTCAGAACCACCAGACTTTAGACTGCAGGGGTCTGCTGGTCTCAGAACCACCAGACTTTAGACTGCAGGGGTCTGCTGGTCTCAGAACCACCAGACTTTAGACTGCAGGGGTCTGCTGGTCTCAGAACCACCAGACTTTAGACTGCAGGGGTCTGTTGGTCTCAGAACCAGATTTACAAACATCTCACCTCTTTGCAGAAGCTGAGGTCAACAGATTTGCCATCGCTGCGCACACAGTCCAGCATGCGGGTTTTGATGCCGTTTCCACACACGGCTCTGTCGCTGAGTTGACATGTGCTCCAGTCTGCAGGGACACGTATGATCACACGAGGTCTGGTGCAACTCAAAGCATGTTGCTTAAGAAAGCAGCTGGGTTTGGGGTTAGTATGTTAGGGTGTTAGGGTTAGGTGGTTAGGGTGTTAGGGTTAGGTGGTTAGGGTTTGGGGTTAGGTGGGTAAGGGTGTTAGGGTTAGGTGGTTAGGGTTTGGGGTTAGAGTGTTAGAGTTAGGTGGTTAGGGTTTAGGGTTAGGGGTTAGGGTGTTAGGGTTAGGTGGTTAGGGTTTAGGGTTAGGTGGGTTAGGGTTTGGGGTTAGGGTGTTAGGGTTTGGGGTTAGGGTGTTAGGGTTAGGTGGGTTAGGGTTTGGGGTTAGGGTGTTAGGGTTTGGGGTTAGGGTGTTAGGGTTTGGGGTTAGGGGTTAGGTGGGTTAGGGTTTGGGGTTAGGGTGTTAGGGTTTGGGGTTAGGGTGTTAGAGTTAGGTGGTTAGGGTTTAGGGTTAGGTGGGTAAGGGTGTTAGGGTTAGGTGGTTAGGGTTTGGGGTTAGAGTGTTAGAGTTAGGTGGTTAGGGTTTAGGGTTTAGGGTTAGGGGTTAGGTGGGTTAGGGTTTGGGGTTAGGGTGTTAGGGTTTGGGGTTAGGGTGTTAGGGTTAGGTGGGTTAGGGTTTGGGGTTAGGGTGTTAGGGTTTGGGGTTAGGGTGTTAGGGTTTGGGGTTAGGGGTTAGGTGGGTTAGGGTTTGGGGTTAGGGTGTTAGGGTTTGGGGTTAGGGTGTTAGGGTTTGGGGGTAGGGGTTAGGGGTTAGGTGGGTTAGGGTTTGGGGTTAGGGTGTTAGGGTTTGGGGTTAGGGTGTTAGAGTTAGGTGGTTAGGGTTTAGGGTTAGGTGGGTTAGGGTTTGGGGTTAGGTGGGTTAGGGTGTTAGGGTTAGGTGGGTTAGGGTGTTCGGGTTAGATGGTTAGGGTTTAGGGTTAGGTGGTTAGGGTTTAGGGTTAGGGGTTAGGTGGGTTAGGGTTTGGGGTTAGGTGGGTTAGGGTGTTAGGGTTAGGTGGGTTAGGGTGTTCGGGTTAGATGGTTAGGGTTTAGGGTTAGGGGTTAGGTGGGTTAGGGTTTGGGGTTAGGGCGTTAGGGTTAGGAGGGTTAGGGGTTAGGTGGGTTAGGGTGTTAGGGTTAGGTGGGTTAGGGTTTAGGGTTAGGTGGGTTAGGGTTTGGGGTTAGGTGGGTTAGGGTTTAGGGTTAGGGGTTAGGTGGGTTAGGGTTTGGGGTTAGGTGGGTTAGGGTTTAGGGTTAGGGGTTAGGTGGGTTAGGGTTTGGGGTTAGGTGGGTTAGGGTGTTAGGGAGCCAACCTGTGATGTTGTAGGAGTAGTAGAAGCAGTTGCTGTTGAGTTTACACGGTTCTGTCTCTGTTGTTGGAGGACATGTCTTCTCCCTTCCTGGTTTCCGGAGCGGGAACGCGACCCTCTCACGTGTTCTGTTGTCACTGCATGGCTTAGGACCAGAGAAGAAACCCTGACTGTTAAACACATGGCAAGTCAAATCCTGCCTCCTGTTCTCAGATAGGATCAAACTGAACGTCAGAGTCATTATTGACTAAATTCTCTGTATTGATTGGTTATTGCTCAAAATGAGAGTGTGTTAAAGAACAGGTGAAACATTTTCACTGATTAAAGGTCCGTTTTTCTTTGTGCAAGTTAACACATAAAATAATGGTAGCTGATGTTTATCTGATCTAGAATCAGTTACTACATATTGTACATAAAAATGAAAACAACTCAGACTAATAAAAGAGAACCTGAAAAATGCTCTTCAAAGAATGTCTGATGAAGAAGCAGTGAGTTAGCTCATAGCTTAGCATCACTCAGTGGAAATAGAAAAAACATACTTTTAAAGTGAGAATTGATAAACACTCTATGTAATAAGTGTGTTTAAATAATATAGATGTGCTTCATCATGCTGTTAGCTTGTTGTGCTGTTACTACAGCATGACGTCATGCTGTTAGCTTGTTGTGCTGCGTTACTACAGCGTGATATTATGCTGTTAGCTTGTTGTGCTGCGTTACTACAGCGTGACATTGTGCTGTTAGCTTGTTGTGCTGCATTACTACAGCGTGACATCGTGCTGTTAGCTTGTTGTGCTGCGTTACTACAGCATGACGTCATGCTGTTAGCTTGTTGTGCTGTGTTAATACGGCGTGACGTCGTGCTGTTAGCTTGTTGTGCTGCGTTCCTACAGCGTGACATTGTGCTGTTAGCTTGTTGTGCTGCGTTACTACAGCGTGACATCGTGCTGTTAGCTTGTTGTGCTGCGTTACTACAGCGTGACATCGTGCTGTTAGCTTGTTGTGCTGCGTTACTACAGCGTGACATCGTGCTGTTAGCTTGTTGTGCTGCGTTGCTACAGCGTGACATCGTGCTGTTAGCTTGTTGTTCTGCATTACTACAGCGTGATATAGTGCTGTTAGCTTGTTGTGCTGTGTTACTACAGCGTGACGTTGTGCTGTTAGCTTGTTGTGCTGCGTTACTACAACGTGACATTGTGCTGTTAGCTTGTGCTGCGTTACTACAACGTGACATTGTGCTGTTAGCTTGTTGTGCTGCGTTGCTACAGCATGACGTTGTGCTGTTAGCTTGTTGTGCTGTGTTACTACAGCGTGACGTTGTGCTGTTAGCTTGTTGTGCTGTGTAACTACAGCGTGACATTATGCTGTTAGCTTGTTGTGCTGCGTTACTACAGCATGACGTCATGCTGTTAGCTTGTTGTGCTGTGTTACTACAACGTGACATTGTGCTGTTAGCTTGTTGTGCTGTGTTACTACAGCGTGACGTTGTGCTGTTAGCTTGTTGTGCTGTGTAACTACAGCGTGACATTGTGCTGTTAGCTTGTTGTGCTGCGTTACTACAGCGTGACATCGTGCTGTTAGCTTGTTGTGCTGCGTTACTACAGCGTGACATCGTGCTGTTAGCTTGTTGTGCTGCGTTGCTACAGCATGACGTTGTGCTGTTAGCTTGTTGTGCTGTGTTACTACAGCGTGACGTTGTGCTGTTAGCTTGTTGTGCTGTGTAACTACAGCGTGACATTATGCTGTTAGCTTGTTGTGCTGCGTTACTACAGCGTGACATCGTGCTGTTAGCTTGTTGTGCTGCGTTACTACAGCGTGATATTATGCTGTTAGCTTGTTGTGCTGCGTTACTACAGCGTGACATTGTGCTGTTAGCTTGTTGTGCTGCGTTGCTACAGCATGACGTTGTGCTGTTAGCTTGTTGTGCTGTGTTACTACAGCGTGACGTTGTGCTGTTAGCTTGTTGTGCTGTGTAACTACAGCGTGACATTATGCTGTTAGCTTGTTGTGCTGCGTTACTACAGCGTGACATCGTGCTGTTAGCTTGTTGTGCTGCATTACTACAGCGTGACATTATGCTGTTAGCTTGTTGTGCTGCGTTACTACAGCATGACGTCATGCTGTTAGCTTGTTGTGCTGTGTTACTACAGCGTGACGTTGTGCTGTTAGCTTGTTGTGCTGTGTAACTACAGCGTGACATTATGCTGTTAGCTTGTTGTGCTGCGTTACTACAGCGTGACGTCATGCTGTTAGCTTGTTGTGCTGCGTTACTACAACGTGACGTTGTGCTGTTAGCTTGTTGTGCTGTGTAACTACAGCGTGACATTATGCTGTTAGCTTGTTGTGCTGCGTTGCTACAGCATGACGTTGTGCTGTTAGCTTGTTGTGCTGTGTTACTACAGCGTGACGTTGTGCTGTTAGCTTGTTGTGCTGTGTAACTACAGCGTGACATTATGCTGTTAGCTTGTTGTGCTGCGTTACTACAGCATGACGTCATGCTGTTAGCTTGTTGTGCTGCGTTACTACAGCGTGACATCGTGCTGTTAGCTTGTTGTGCTGCGTTGCTACAGCATGACGTTGTGCTGTTAGCTTGTTGTGCTGTGTAACTACAGCGTGACATTATGCTGTTAGCTTGTTGTGCTGCGTTACTACAGCATGACGTCGTGCTGTTAGCTTGTTGTGCTGTGTTACTACAGCGTGACGTTGTGCTGTTAGCTTGTTGTGCTGTGTAACTACAGCGTGACATTATGCTGTTAGCTTGTTGTGCTGCGTTACTACAACGTGACATTGTGCTGTTAGCTTGTTGTGCTGCGTTGCTACAGCATGACGTTGTGCTGTTAGCTTGTTGTGCTGTGTTACTACAGCGTGACGTTGTGCTGTTAGCTTGTTGTGCTGTGTAACTACAGCGTGACATTATGCTGTTAGCTTGTTGTGCTGCGTTACTACAGCATGACGTTGTGCTGTTAGCTTGTTGTGCTGTGTTACTACAGCGTGACGTTGTGCTGTTAGCTTGTTGTGCTGTGTAACTACAGCGTGACATTGTGCTGTTAGCTTGTTGTGCTGCGTTACTACAGCGTGACATCGTGCTGTTAGCTTGTTGTGCTGCGTTACTACAGCGTGACATCGTGCTGTTAGCTTGTTGTGCTGCGTTACTACAGCGTGACGTTGTGCTGTTAGCTTGTTGTGCTGGGTTACTACAGCGTGACGTTGTGCTGTTAGCTTGTTGTGCTGCGTAACTACAGCGTGACATCGTGCTGTTAGCTTGTTGTGCTGCGTTACTACAACGTGACATTGTGCTGTTAGCTTGTTGTGCTGCGTTGCTACAGCATGACGTTGTGCTGTTAGCTTGTTGTGCTGTGTTACTACAGCGTGACGTTGTGCTGTTAGCTTGTTGTGCTGTGTTACTACAGCGTGACGTTGTGCTGTTAGCTTGTTGTGCTGCGTTACTACAGCGTGACATCGTGCTGTTAGCTTGTTGTGCTGCGTTGCTACAGCGTGACATCGTGCTGTTAGCTTGTTGTTCTGCATTACTACAGCGTGATATAGTGCTGTTAGCTTGTTGTGCTGTGTTACTACAACGTGACGTTGTGCTGTTAGCTTGTTGTGCTGCGTTGCTACAGCATGACATTGTGCTGTTAGCTTGTTGTGCTGCGTTACTACAGCGTGACATCGTGCTGTTAGCTTGTTGTGCTGCGTTACTACAGCATGACGTTGTGCTGTTAGCTTGTTGTGCTGCGTTACTACAGCGTGACATCGTGCTGTTAGCTTGTTGTGCTGCGTTACTACAGCATGACGTCGTGCTGTTAGCTTGTTGTGCTGTGTTACTACAGCGTGACGTTGTGCTGTTAGCTTGTTGTGCTGCGTTACTACAGCGTGACATTGTGCTGTTAGCTTGTTGTGCTGCGTTACTACAGCGTGACATCGTGCTGTTAGCTTGTTGTGCTGCGTTACTACAGCGTGACATTGTGCTGTTAGCTTGTGCTGCGTTACTACAACGTGACATTGTGCTGTTAGCTTGTTGTGCTGCGTTGCTACAGCATGACGTTGTGCTGTTAGCTTGTTGTGCTGTGTTACTACAGCGTGACGTTGTGCTGTTAGCTTGTTGTGCTGTGTAACTACAGCGTGACATTATGCTGTTAGCTTGTTGTGCTGCGTTACTACAGCATGACGTCATGCTGTTAGCTTGTTGTGCTGTGTTACTACAACGTGACATTGTGCTGTTAGCTTGTTGTGCTGCGTTGCTACAGCATGACGTTGTGCTGTTAGCTTGTTGTGCTGTGTTACTACAGCGTGACGTTGTGCTGTTAGCTTGTTGTGCTGTGTAACTACAGCGTGACATTATGCTGTTAGCTTGTTGTGCTGCGTTACTACAGCATGACGTCATGCTGTTAGCTTGTTGTGCTGTGTTAATACGGCGTGACGTCGTGCTGTTAGCTTGTTGTGCTGCGTTACTACAACGTGACGTTGTGCTGTTAGCTTGTTGTGCTGTGTTACTACAGCGTGAGGTTGTGCTGTTAGCTTGTTGTGCTGTGTAACTACAGCGTGACGTGCTGCTGGCAGGTCATCACATTGTTCATCACTTATTCTCTGATTTCATTCTGTTTCATAAATAAAAATAAGATAAAAATACTTTATTAATCCTTCAGGAAGTTTCCTTCAGGAAATTAAGTAAGCTGTTAAACAGAATCAGTCGTGCAAAGACTGACTGATAGATTAAACTGCTGCATCATCCTCATCGAGGGTTAAAGGTCACATGCCCTTCTTACCAGTGGACATGAGCTCCAAGCTCCCCAGTCTGACAGCACACAGTCCTCTGGGCAGGGCAGATGGCTGTTCCGGGCCCCTAAAGGCATCTCCTCCGGGTCACACAGGTAGTCTTCCACCTGCTCAGAGGGCCCATCTATGGTGTTGAGCATACACCTGTTCACAGAAGGATTCAAGCAGAAGTTAATCTGATTGTACAGTAGAACTGATCTTCTTCAGCTCAGTAGGACACATTTGAATTGCCTCTTAAAGGTTTAGTTTGGTTCGTCTCACCTGATTTTTCGAGTCTGCACACCTTCTCCACAGTTGTTCCTCAGGTCCACATTACTAACTTTCCATACACTCCAGGGTTCTGCCACCCAAACGTACTGTCCACAGTCGCTGACGCAGGGAACCACCTCATAGACCTGACACACAAACAGCACAGTCACTTATCTGAGCTCCAACAGGAAACATGATCAGACTCTGTTCTCTTGTTGTTTTCTGTACAGAAGAAGGAATGTTAGCCAGGAGTTTTAGGTAATTTGTTGAGATTATGTCATACAGTATGATTGAGGTAATAAGTCTAAAAACCAGGACGTCTGAGACTCACCTGAGCCTGTTGACGAGGTTCATTCACCGCAGGACAGAACAACAAAACAACAACAAACAGATGAATCAGGTTATTAAACCAAAACCAACACTGAAGTCAGAAATCTGGATCCAAACACAGTTCACCTGGTTGACGTGGTCCAGTTTGGGACACGGTCTTCCACCATTATAAGGCTTCTCTCTCAGCCACTTGGAGCGAACTTTGACCCCACTGCCACATGACTTACTGCAGCGGGACCAGTTGGACCACTCACTCAGTTTGCAGTCTGACGGGCAGGGGATGATGCACGCTTCCTCGATGTAACCTGCATGAAGACACGTCATCAGAGGAAGGAAAGTTCCTCCTGATTCTATCTGTTCAGACTCGGGTCACGTTCAGCTCAGTTACAGCTGTAACCAGAACCGTCTCAGAACCCGCCTTCAGTCATAACCAGATCCAACAGCTTGATGTACTCTCAAGACAAAGAGCCGAAACATGAACCTGTCATGTGTGTGAATTATCCACACGCATGTTCCTGGACATGTGATGGGGGGGGGGGAGCAGAGTTACACCTGGACAACTGATCAGAGACTCAAGACTATACTAAATCATGATCCGAATACGTTTTAATGAGATGCAGATTTGTAAGTGTCTCCAGCTGAGGACGAGGTGTCCCTTCCTGCAGACATGATGTGTTCAGTCATACATTGTCATGGGACTTGGTGTGATTGGTACATGTGGGCTGAAAGAGGAACCGTGTGGTTGTTTACAACGAGCAGCTGGTTCTAAAGTCTTGAAGGATACACATGTAGAAACCTACCGTGACTGTTGCAGCGAGACGTTTCCACTATGCGGTTGTCCTGGTCGTAGCACACCATGGCCTGGTAGCGATACCCTTGGCCGCACTCCTTGATGTCACCTTGTACCTTCATACCCAGTTGTCCCTCCATGCGTCCACCTTCAGGCAGGACACAGTCCGACCAGTTCCCCACCGGCTGGGCATTGTATTTATTACAGGGACAGTACTGGGTCTCGCTCAGCGGATACATCTGGTTGTTTTTACACTGGTCACGCTTCTTACTCTTCCCTGAAAAAAAAACAATAAATAGTTTTACACTCAGAAGCAGAAGCTTCTCAGTCCGTGTTATTTTAACTTAGTAACGTTTCAGATCCCGTTTCGTACCGATAAGAATCCTCTTACGAGTCCTGACACCCACACAGTCAGCTGAGCAGGAGGAGAACTTTGACCAGCTGCTGAGTTGGCAGTCTTCCTGACAAGGCACTTGACACAGCTGAGTGAGGGGCGGCATGGGGCTCGCCAGCTTGAGACAAGTCTCAATGTCCACTTGTCCAGCGTCCTGCTTTCGACATGAAACAGCTGTAAGAACGAAAGAAGGAGATTTAGATTTAGGAAACATGAGTCATGAATGTGTTCCTGCTTCATGGACCTCGTGCTCCAGCATCTCTGAAAACCCCCAAACACTGTGGAATGATCCAGAATCTTGTATTTCTTGTAATACAGCTGTAGATGTTTTCTATAGAATCCATATAACCAGGATTTAGACTGGACCCGTATGAACGTTAGATGTTTGATATCATCGTCCTGTTGTTCAGGTTGACCTCGTTGTCAGACAGAAGTCTTTACATATGACTCTAAAATACTTCAGTACACAGAGGTCAAAGGTCAAGTCAATCACAGCAAGGTGCAGAATAAACCATCATCCCACTGCCGCTGTGCTGATGAGCAAGATATCCTGCCTTCTGGCCAGATGTTGGTTTAAATTACATGACTGGATGAACATGTTGTAGGTTCTCTTCCAGAAACATGTTTCCACCAGCAACACGATCTGGAATCAGCAGCAACCTCATCACAATGTGAAGAACTTTATAGATAAATATCAGCATCAGCAGCTGCAGCTGCATCGATACAGATGTTATAACATCCCACTATATACTTCCTTAAGACAGTAAGATGATATGACTGTATAAACAAGCAGCATGAAAGGATGCTAACCTGAGAGGATTCAGTGGTTTCTAAACTCATCACTGTGTTTAAACTTTAAGGCAGTCAGCTGACTCTCCAGCTGACTCACATCACAGCAGAATTTAACATTCTTATATTGTAAACAATTGACAGACATGTAGATCCATAAGCTGCATTAGAAAGAGAGGCGTGTCAAAGGAAAACCTTTTATTATGTTATATAGTGAGAGATGGTGAATAGTAAATGACTTGTATTGAACTCTGGCTCTGGTTCAGAGTATTCTATTACATGTAATGGTACTTAATGATAATAGCCTCTGAAGATGGAGGAGCAGGATGCTCCTCATTGACTTCCAGTAATGGATTCTTCTCCCAGAAAGAACATGGAACACTCAGGAAAACATTTCATAGTACAGTTTGTGTACAAAAACCACAAGTTGGAAAAATGAAGTTTTAATCCACGTTTTGTTGATAATGACTGTTAGTAGTAGAGTTTATCTGTTAAATAGTTTCAGTCATGAGCTGTTTCTTTGTTTTAATTAGATCCCACAGCGATGGACGCTGGCGGCTAAGTCTTCTCATTTTATTCTGAGAATAATTAAATTCCTTTACTGCTGAGTTAAACAAGGAGTTTTCTTCTTATATGCATCAATAAGTTGAAAAATAAACACTGCTTGTAAAACACCACATGTAACACAACGTTAAATCTAGTTTATATTTGTTGAAAAATAAACCAGCTGCTTCTTCTTTCTGAATTCAATAGATGAGAAATGATTTGCGGACGCTGACGGTTTGAACGCTGGTGACTGTTTACAGTCAGTCCCTGCAGTCAGCTGCTGAACAGCCAGTAAACTGGAGTCACATTAGAGGTTCTATAAAAGGAAACCAGCACCTTTATTGTTCCTCTAGAACTACAAGAACTGCTGAGACGTTCCTACACCAGGTGAGACGGTCCTGGATGTGAATGGTTCCTCTCTCACTTCCTGTCTGTAGACAGACTCGTCCACTAAAGTCATTAGCAAACCTAACGTTGTGGTTCCCAGGAGATGCTGGTCTACAGTCAGCTGGACTTGAGGTTTTAACCTGATATTTTTAAGTATTTATTTCAATGATGAGCAAATTAATTATAAAATATTAAAATTAAACTGTGTTTTTGTCTGTTAAACAGAAAAAGAAGAACAAACACATTCAGATATTGAATTAAATATTAACATGTTATTTTCACTGTATTTTAGTTGCATTGTTCATGTTTTTATTTGAAGAAATCTCTTAATATGAAGATAAAATGAAAAGTGGATGTTGGTGTGAGTGAGCTCACCTCGAAACTGCAGACCAGGACCACAAGTCTCTTGAGCTCCTTGGGTGTCCTGCCGGACCGACCATGGGACCAGCTGACATCTTCGCCATTTGTGTGTTTTCCATCTACCGGGGAGGAATAAGAATAAGAACAAGAACAAGAACAAGAACAAGAACAAGAACAAGAACAAGAACAGGAACAGGAACAGGAACAGGAACAGGAACAGGAACAGGAACAGGAACAGGAACAGGAACAAGAACAAGAACAGGAACAGGAACAGGAACAGGAACAAGAACAGGAACAAGAACAGGAACAAGAACAAGAACAAGAACAAGAACAAGAACAAGAACAGGAACAGGAACAGGAACAGGAACAGGAATAAGAACAGGAACAGGAACAGGAACAGGAACAGGAACAAGAACAGGAACAAGAACAAGAACAAGAACAAGAACAGGAACAAGAACAAGAACAGGAACAAGAACAGGAACAGGAACAGGAACAGGAACAAGAACAAGAACAAGAACAAGAACAAGAACAGGAACAAGAACAGGAACAGGAACAGGAACAGGAACAAGAACAAGAACAAGAACAAGAACAAGAACAGGAATAAGAGATAGATGGACTATGATGCAGATGAAGCGCTCGTTGTGTGCAGAGTTGTTATTTTATGTCTAGACTGTCCTCTTGTCCCTCAT
>SSNP01000091.1:557378-564878 GCA_006937955.1 Pachypanchax playfairii | reverse complement strand
TCTAGAGGGGGGCGGGGTTTACAGTCTAAGTGACAGTGACACTGAGTGAAAACTCCTGTGGGACGAGGTAAAGCCTCATGCTAATGGCTAACAGCTCACTGCAGCGTTACACCATCTATTATTCACATGAACAGCCCTCCACCTCCAGCCAGGTCTCAGTAAACATCCCCATGCTGCACTCAGGATACTCTCTCTGGTTCTGGTTCTGCTCAGTCTTTACATCCCCTGTCAGTGAGGTGAAAGTTCTGTATGGTCTGATGGTGAGACGCTCATCACTTCCTCTTCAGTGTTCTGTCTCTGTCTGGTTACAGAGTGTGAGCAGTGGGACGAAGGCTGCACGTCTCAGGACACGTTGAACAGAAATATCAAGAAAATCAGCAGAATAATTAAAGTAAATCAAATATCTGTCCACTCCATAATGAATTGGTTGAATCCTAAATATTCAGGAAAACAAGTCAGTCAGATGCTGCATGGAGCTGAGAAATAAATCAACATTCATCACATGTGAGTTTTACCTTTCTGAATGTCAGGTGTGGTTATACTGTATGTGGATGGAATAAGTCTTTACTCTGTTTGTTATCACAGCTCCATCAAAGAGCAGCACATTGTTTCCTGTTGTACAAACTACTGAAGTGTTTACAGTGTTACAGCAGACTGCTGAGCAGGTGACTGTCCTACATGAGAACGAGACATCAGTCCTATTCCACGTCATCTGGAGCCTTTTTCAGCTGAATGTATTAAAATCATAATGAATCTTACTTTTTGGGAGGAACTTGTCCCACATTGACACGGACACAGATGACTTTGCGAGTTTGCATCCCGACTGAGCATGACGCGTCATCGCCACGCGTTCGACCCACAGATGTGTTCGAGGATGGGATGGAAGAATCCTCTATGCACTGACCCCAAGAGCCTGTTTGCCAGTGGTAGACTGTGCACGGATGGTCATTACAGTTCCTCACTTCTTGCAACGAGCTGACGTTGGGACACTGGACTCCTCCTGAGAAACAGTGTCAGAGTTTAACAGACATGAACACATGAACATCTCTCACACTGCAGGTTGTTGGAAACAGATTGAATTTGTTACATAAAAGAAGTTTGAAATAAAAGCTCATGTTGGCTGTTTGTATGAACAGGTTTGATATCAGTCCTGATCCTGATGTGACACACAGCCAGATATCAGCTGGTTTCTATCTGCTTTATTCAGATCCAGGGTTAGGGTTCGATCCAGACTAGATCCAGGTCTTTACATGGTCCCTGTTTTCTATAAAAACTGCACATGACCATAAATACTCCAGTAAGTATGCCAGGCCTGTATGTGGCGCTCTCACGCCGCCACACACATACATATGATCACCATCGGGGTTGTAGGTTAGTTTAGGGGCGGGGCTATGACATATGTTTAGAAAGGAGACATTTCAAGATTTAGAAGCAGTTTTTAACACTATTTTGAAACATTATTAAAACTGAACTCAGTGTAAATAAAACATGTTTCTGTGTGGATGAACAAATTCTTCCTGAAGGTCCTGCAGCCTGAATGAAATCCATAATGATGAAGAGGTTAATCAACCTGTCCTGTTCTACATGGGGTTGTTCATCATCTCTATCACACCTTCCAGTAACATGATGTTCTGACACTGACATCAAGAACCTGGTACCAAGCAGAATCAAACAGATCCATGATGTTGTTTCTATTGTCTCAAACTGTTAAAGCTGTAGTGCGTAACTTTTACATGTCCGTGGATGTCCGTTTCAGCCTAGCCACTATCAGAGGAGATGACACAATGCAGATTAAGCCGATCGGCTCCTCAAACATCTCACAGTATTTTTCAAAATATATAATTTTTATTTTGCGTGTCCTCCGCGATATTCCCGCGCTGTCGCACATGAAATTACGTCTTTTATGTCACAACAAGAAAAATAATAAGAAATAGAACGCAGTGTCTCGTAGCAGCCGGCAGAACGTGAAGGTCGACATGACGGAGAATCCAAATAAACAGCCGAGAGACACTTATCGGGAAGTGGATCCTACCACGAAAAAAAAAAAAAAATTCCTGGACGTTCGGCAGAGGGACTATTGGCTAAGAAGGAAAGTGACCGAAGGAGAAGGCAAACGCGAATTTGTATCGGCGTCGCTTTTCCTCGGTGGAGAGAAGAGATCTGGCTGATGTTCAGGGGTGCATAAGTGGTCCGCAGGTCCGCACACACTGTCAAAATATAAAATGTGCACCAGATGAAACCCAGAGCGCCGAAAGTTCCAGCTGATCAGCTGATTCTGTCTCTATCTGTGTCAGTTTGTGTCTGTCAGTTTACCAGTGTAACAGTTTTTCAGTCAGTCAGATCAGAGCAGCTGACTGCAGGATTCTGCATCATGTCAAAACTGAAAAAAATCACTGAATAAGACAAATAGATCATTGTGGCCCCAACAGCTGACTAATAAATTTCAACACCAAACTGTTAAATGTAGATTAAAGTGAACAATCAAACCTGTAAACAATCCAACCTGAACTCTGAAGGTTTTTTTTACCAGTATTTTTATATTTTACTAGTTTCTCTTGATTTTTTCAACAATGAAATGATATTTATTGAAACAAATATAGAGCCAGGTAAAGTAAACAGACTGAATTTGAAGCTTGATTAAGACAGATACCGGTTGGAATAACAACGGCAGAGATAAAGCGGTGGCAGCTGGGCTTACGTCATATGGAAGCGCCAGCTTTATTGTTGTAATGACGCAAAAATTCCGCTAGGGGGCGACAGAAGTTACAGAAGTTACGCACTATGGCTTTAAATAACAAACACTAGAAACAAGATGTCAGATTACATCTTTAATCTATGTGATTTAACCACTAACATTAATCAATAAATCATCAATGAGATTTTAGATTTTGTTTCATGTTAATTAAACACTCTTTATTTTTTAATGTCATAGTTCTTAATTCTGTTAAACATTAGTGAAACCTATGGATTGCTGCTGCAAAGTGCAGTTGAGTTTCTATCTGAGCAGCAGTTTTCTATATTTTAATATTAGAGGGTTCATGAAGGTTTGAATCATGTGCATGTGAATTACTCCTCCTGGTCATTCTTATAATATACTGCATTTCTAATGTGATTAATAATAATCACAGGGAGGAGTAGTGAGTACAGAAACTAATTCTTTTAGATTACAGAAGTTAATTAATGCACAGATGCAGTTAACTTTATCCTCAGCATGTAATAAATAATAAATGTATTTTTTAGCAGTCAGATCTAAAACAGTGATGATAAGGAAGCAGTTCCTGCATCAGGCAGACGGGTTTTATTCATGCACACACCGATACTTCCAGACAGTTTCATTTATTTCTATTTATTTATTTAATTTAAGGGAATTTAATTTTGCTGCCTCACCTTTAAATAAAACTGTGAGGTAAGTGTATGTCATAAAGCTGTGTATGTTTGAGCCAAAGTTATTATTAGGGATGTTATTCAGAGACAAGAGACATGAGACATGACCTGGACGTGGACATGGAGGAGTTTCTACAGTCAGGGTGTTTTCACCTTGATACAAAGGTGCAAACACTAATGATGTTTCAATACAGGAATTAATCAGTCAAATGTTCTTTAGTTCAGTATTTCATGATGACAGGGAGGATATGAAGAGACTGTCCTAACGTGTCCCGATCATCAGCATCACACTGTCCCAAAGAAACTCTGTTTTAAATCAGAACATCATCATAAAACAAAAACCTCACCTGAACACAGAACACCTGAACACCTGAACACCAGAACACCAGAACACCAGAACACCTGAACACCAGAACACCTGAACACCAGAACACCTGAACACCAGAACACCAGAACACCTGAACACCAGAACACCAGAACACCTGAACACCAGAACACCAGAACACCAGAACACCTGAACACCAGAACACCTGAACACCTGAACACCTAAACACATCAGAACACCTGAACACCTGAACACCAGAACACCTGAACACCAGAACACCAGAACACCTGAACACCAGAACACCAGAACACCTGAACACCAGAACACCAGAACACCAGAACACCAGAACACCAGAACACCTGAACACCAGAACACCTGAACACCAGAACACCAGAACACCAGAACACCAGAACACCTGAACACCAGAACACCAGAACACCTGAACACCTGAACACCAGAACACCAGAACACCAGAAC
Organism: Pachypanchax playfairii; assembly: GCA_006937955.1. NCBI lineage: Eukaryota > Metazoa > Chordata > Actinopteri > Cyprinodontiformes > Aplocheilidae > Pachypanchax > Pachypanchax playfairii. The sequence goes on along the minus strand of SSNP01000091.1, from coordinate 560,692 downwards.
ACCAGAACACCAGAACACCTGAACACCAGAACACCAGAACACCCGAACACCAGAACACCCGAACACCTGAACACCAGAACACCTGAACATCTGAACACCTGAACACCAGAACACACCTGAACACCAGAACACCAGAACACCAGAACACCAGAACACCTGAACACCAGAACACCTGAACACCTGAACACCAGAACACCTGAACACTTGAACACCAGAACACCTGAACACCAGAACACCAGAACACCTGAACACCAGAACACCTGAACACCAGAACACCTGAACACCAGAACACCAGAACACCTGAACACCTGAACACCAGAACACCTGAACACCTGAACACCAGAACACCTGAACACCAGAACACCAGAACACCTGAACATCTGAACACCTGAACACCAGAACACACCTGAACACCAGAACACCAGAACACCTGAACACCAGAACACCTGAACATCAGAACACCTGAACACCTAAACACACCAGAACACCAGAACACCAGAACACCTGAACACCAGAACACCTGAACACCTAAACACACCAGAACACCAGAACACCTGAACACCAGAACACCAGAACACCTGAACACCAGAACACCAGAACACCAGAACACCTGAACACCAGAACACCAGAACACCAGAACACCAGAACACCTGAACACCAGAACACCGCCATCAAGGAAAACCAAGGAAACCCTAAAACAAACCCCTCTGTGCGGTGTGTGTGTGTGTGTGTGGCTGTTTATCTATATGTGGACCTGTGATGGACAGGTAACCTGTAGCCCCGCCTCTTGGCTCATGACAGCTGGAGCCACCAGCTCCCCGTGACCTTGAACAGGAACAAGCAGGTCCAGAAAATGACTGACTGAGATGATGAGGAAATATAAGGACGGATGTCTCGTCCAGAATAATGTCCCATCGGTCTGTCAGTCCTGTCTCGTTTAAAGGTTGAATATGGAACATTTTCATAAAAACAATATTTTTAACAACATAGTACCTCCACAGGGTGTTTAGATACAGTATTTCCTTTAGACATCATATTTGAAGTAATATATAATAAAATATTTATTACAGGTTGCCTAATACGGTGAATAGTCCGAGGCTGGTACTGTGGAAGGGGGCGGAGTCTGCAGGTCAAGCAGCTGTTTCAGAGTCCTACAGATTTCATCATCCTTCTCAGAAGAGAAGCGACCAGAGAAGATTATAAACCAGAGTGAGTTTAGGTGAAGCTACAATAGATGGACCCAAATAAAACATGTTCATGACATAAAAAAACACGTGGAAATGTTAAACCTGTTGTTGCAACTACAACATCCAGACACTAGTTGGTGCTGTGGTGTCCGTGTTCCATATTCAACCTTTAATTATGAAGCAAAAAACTCAGAAAGTTTTTGATAAATTGGACATAAATTGGAAGCAGAATGTTGAACAACGTGGTCTGGGTGTCTGAGATAATACAAGGCATCGTTCTTCTAGTTTCCAGTTTCTTCTTGTGTTTAATGACGTCAGGCCGGATGCTTGAACGGTCTCGTTCTGCCTTAGTAACACACAGTTTGCTTACCTCATGTTCATGTTCAGTTTAAGAATCTCAGAAAAAAACCAACAGTTTGAATCACTGATGAAGTTATTTTTGTTTCCTCTATTTCAAAGTAAAAGCATTTTGTCTTGAGCAGCATTTTGCTACATCTAACCCAACAGATGGGCTCTACATGCTACATCAGCAAAACTCACAGCTATTGTCTAAGAACATTTAAATATGAACATACCAAATGTTGGCTGAATCAGTGACAGCAGGGAAGGACCTTGAACAGGATGAAAACACAAATCTGTGTGTTTCTTTTACAGGTCGTGTTTTAGCATGAAGTGATGCTGGAGTTGTTTCTTACCCTGCATGACAGTAACCCACGCCACCACTTTAGCAGTCACTGTGTGAGAAGATAGTATTTAGATGAAGAGAATATTAATGTTCTGAGGGATGTTGAGTGTAAATAGCTGTCAAATACACAGTAATTAGTTCTATTGTCTGATCAAGATCCAAATATAACGAGATAGAATGTTTCTTAGAATGAGGGACGTAAGAAGTAAACAATGAAAACATATTTATAGATAATTAAACTCTAGAGCAGTGAGTTTTGGCTCAACATGTCTGTGAAACTGGGCTTTTCTTTTGGAAGAGGATTGAAACATTTCTTTTGATGAGTGATGGACTCGTTTATGTTGTGGAAGAAACACCGAGCTGTATTTACTGCCTGCAGAATGAACTGGAACATCAAACGCTGAGAACAAACACATCACACAGTCTCTTATCATGATCATTCTCTCATTCAGAAGGTCATTCTGGAGGTCATTAGAGAAGCAGGAAGTATGAAGTAAACCACCATATTTAGAGGTAAACCCCTTTAATTTCATGTGTTATGTGTCTTTTGTTGTGATTTCCCACCTTCTCCTGCATTATAGGCCAAAATGGAACGAACCCGCGTCTGTTTTCCCTCTGTGTTCTTCCCAGAGCAGGTGTGAGAGCAGAGCGACCAGGTAGTCCACGGGCTCAGGGCGCAGTCCTTCGGGCAAGGCACTTCACAGATGGTGGGCATTGGAAGGATGGCATCACGGCAGAGCTGTTTCTCTACAGTTTCACCTGATAGAATGAAAAACATTTAGAAAATATGCAATATTCCTGCTCACCTGGTCCTAACTAAACCTGTCTCCTGCTGCTCATCTGGTCCTAACTAAACCTGTCTCCTGCTGCTCACCTGGTCCTAACTAAACCTGTCTCCTGCTGCTCACCTGGTCCTAACTAAACCTGTCTCCTGCTGCTCACCTGGTCCTAACTAAACCTGTCTCCTGCTGCTCACCTGGTCCTAACTAAACCTGTCTCCCGCTGCTCACCTGGTCCTAACTAAACCTGTCTCCCGCTGCTCACCTGGTCCTAACTAAACCTGTCTCCTGCTGCTCACCTGGTCCTAACTAAACCTGTCTCCCGCTGCTCACCTGGTCCCAACTAAACCTGTCTGATGCTGCTCACCTGGTCCCAACTAAACCTGTCTGATGCTGCTCACCTGGTCCTAACTAAACCTGTCTCCCGCTGCTCACCTGGTCCTAACTAAACCTGTCTCCCGCTGCTCACCTGGTCCTAACTAAACCTGTCTCCCGCTGCTCACCTGGTCCTAACTAAACCTGTCTCCCGCTGCTCACCTGGTCCTAACTAAACCTGTCTCCCGCTGCTCACCTGGTCCTAACTAAACCTGTCTCCCGCTGCTCACCTGGTCCTAACTAAACCTGTCTCCTGCTGCTCACCTGGTCCTAACTAAACCTGTCTCC
>SSNP01000091.1:509104-556014 GCA_006937955.1 Pachypanchax playfairii | reverse complement strand
GCTGCTCACCTGGTCCTAACTAAACCTGTCTCCCGCTGCTCACCTGGTCCTAACTAAACCTGTCTCCCGCTGCTCACCTGGTCCTAACTAAACCTGTCTCCCGCTGCTCACCTGGTCCTAACTAAACCTGTCTCCTGCTGCTCACCTGGTCCTAACTAAACCTGTCTCCTGCTGCTCACCTGGTCCTAACTAAACCTGTCTCCTGCTGCTCACCTGGTCCTAACTAAACCTGTCTCCTGCTGCTCACCTGGTCCTAACTAAACCTGTCTCGTGCTGCTCACCTGGTCCTAACTAAACCTGTCTCGTGCTGCTCACCTGGTCGTAACTAAACCTGTCTCCTGCTGCTCACCTGGTCCTAACTAAACCCGTAAATAATAAAATCCAGTAAATTCAACAGGATTTTTTAGAGTGCAGACTTTACTGGATAATCTCAGAGAGTTTTTCCCCCAAATAATTGTATCTTTTGACGTGATCTTTGTGTCATAGTCACTGAAATGTCCGACAGATTTCCATCTGAACGCTGTCTTCACTCTCCTTCATCATATTGAATTGTAACACATCCTTTCCAGCACAATCTGTGAAAATCTCATTGTGAACAGTTGAAAGATTGACAAGTAGAGAATCCAGTGACCTGTCGGAGACCCCCTGGGAGAACCCGATCAATTTCCATCAGAAGGAGAAAACTACAAATCAATAGGAGACCAGTTAAAACAAGCGGGAGTGATGCCATGTGTTGAGAGACTGACGCTGTGCTGATGATAGAAGATCTATGAAGCATGAGAAGGTTGATCAAGGACTTCCAATTTACATATAATGTTCAAAACATTTAATTGTCTGTGACACTGATGGGTTTTATGTCTTTGGTCTGGATGTCTGAGTGTATCCTGTAGTCCAGATTGAGGTGGTTGGAGTGCTGGTCTTCTAATCCAGAGGTCAGTAGTTTAATCTGCAGCTCCTTTAGGTATCTACAGTGGGGCAAAAAAGTATTTAGTCAGCCACCAATTGTGTAAGTTCTCCCACTTAAAAAGATCAGAGAGGCCTGTAATTTTCATCATAGGTATACCTCAACTATGAGAGACAAAATGAGGAAAAAAAATCCAGAAAATCACATTGTCTGATTTTTAAAGAATTTATTTGCAAATTATGGTGGAAAATAAGTATTTGGTCAATAACAAAAGTTAATCTCAATACTTTGTTATATAGCCTTTGTTGGCAATGACAGAGGTCAAACGTTTTCTGTAAGTCTTCACAAGGTTTTCACACACTGTTGCTGGTATTTTGGCCCATTCCTCCATGCAGATCTCCTCTAGAGCAGTGATGTTTTGGGGCTGACGCTGGGCAACACGGACTTTCAACTCCCTCCAGAGATTTTCTATGGGGTTGAGATCTGGAGACTGGCTAGGCCACTCCAGGACCTTGAAATGCTTCTTACGAAGCCACTCCTTCGTTGCCCGGGCGGTGTGTTTGGGATCATTGTCATGCTGAAAGACCCAGCCACGTCTCATTTTCAATGCCCTTGCTGATGGAAGGAGGTTTTCACTCAAAATCTTACGATACATGGCCCCATTCATTCTTTCCTTTACACGGATCAGTCGTCCTGGTCCCCTTGCAGAAAAACAGCCCCAAAGCATGATGTTTCCACCCCCATGCTTTACAGTAGGTATGGTGTTCTTTGGATCCAACTCAGCATTCTTTCCCCTCCAAACACGACAAGTTGAGTTTCTACCAAAAAGTTCTATTTTGGTTTCATCTGACCATATCCTGTTCTCCCAATCCTCTTCTGGATCATCCAAATGCTCTCTAGCAAACCGCAGACGGGCCTGGACGTGTCCTGGCTTCAGCAGGGGGACACGTCTGGCACTGCAGGATTTGAGTCCCTGGCGGCGTAGTGTGTTACTGATGGTAGCCTTTGTTACTTTGGTCCCAGCTCTCTGCAGGTCATTCACTAGGTCCCTCTGTGTGGTTCTGGGATTTTTGCTCACCGTTCTTGTGATCATTTTGACCCCACGGGGTGAGATCTTGCGTGGAGCCCCAGATCGAGGGAGATTATCAGTGGTCTTGTATGTCTTCCATTTTCTAATAATTGCTCCCACAGTTGATTTCTTCACACCAAGCTGCTTACCTATTGCAGATTCAGTCTTCCCAGCCTGGTGAAGGTCTACAATTTTGTTTCTGGTGTCCTTTGACAGCTCTTTGGTCTTGGCCATAGTGGAGTTTGGAGCGTGACTGTTTGAGGTTGTGGACAGGTGTCTTTTATACTGATAACGAGTTCACACAGGTGCCATTAATACAGGTAACGAGTGGAGGACCGAGGAGCCTCTTAAAGAAGTTACAGGTCTGTGAAAGCCAGAAATCTTACTTGTTTGTAGGTGACCAAATACTTATTTTCCACCATAATTTGCAAATAAATTCTTTAAAAATCAGACAATGTGATTTTCTGGATTTTTTTTCCTCATTTTGTCTCTCATAGTTGAGGTATACCTATGATGAAAATTACAGGCCTCTCTGATCTTTTTAAGTGGGAGAACTTACACAATTGGTGGCTGACTAAATATTTTTTTGCCCCACTGTAAGTGGCTTCACAGTTTAGATTCGAGGGACAAAGACTCTGTCCTGTCTGGAGTAACGAAGGACAAAATGTTCCATAATGTAAAATATGGTTTTAATTTGTTTTTAATATCTCACAGGAGACGAGGTCAGTTTCTGCCTGATGGAAATGTACCAGATGGAAGCTCAACATCTCTTTTACTCAAAGCTGCCATATCCGGATGAGATTATCTTACACACATTCTGAGTTAATGGGGAGTAAATGCAGACTAAATCCATGAGGAGCAGTCTGCGCTAATCTAATTTACTTCTGTCTGATTCAACAAGGCACAGTAAAGGAAGTCCAACCTGAGTGCCTCTTACAAGATGAAAGGAAAGTTAGAAGAACAGATTTATGACCATGAGGTCGACTAAACTCACAAGGAGCCTGATAAAAACACACAGGAAGGAGTATGTCACATACTTCTAACAGTTTGATTATTTCTACATGACCATAAACAGATACGATTTCAATCTATTGGCTAATTATTATAGTTTAAATAGAGTGATTGCTAGCCAATAGAGGGCTAGCTGGATGTAGCTATGCTAACTGGGTTTGTTTAAAACAAGCAGCTCTGATCCTGGATGGTTACAGGAGTGAGGAGGGAAAATATAAAGAAGAGAACACCAGGAGACACGTGGAGAACAGAAGTAAGAACAATGTTTTCTTTTTGTTTTCTGGTAGAATAAAACTGAACAGAAGGGAAACTTGTTAAACCCTGTGATAGAGAAGTCTGTAAAGAAAAACAAGTTGTTAGGAAGTTTAATATTATAACTAGTAGATGTCTGTAAGTTTATTATAATGAAAACCAGTTTTCCAGGTGTGTGACACCGTCCTGCTGCACATTGAGGAGTGTTTTGTCTTCACTCAGCATCTCGTCAGTGTGACCTGCTGCATGGAGAACTGTCTCTACAGCACAGTGGGACGTTTCCTGAGACACACTGGACACAACTGTGGAGGTTTATCTAGTACTGGACAATTAAAATGATCAAACATATTTAATGTTTATGTTATGTTAAATATTACTTATAATACAACATTTAATGTTAATACACAAAATTTACCTGTTTGACTGACTAGATGAACCTGTTCTGGTGATTATTTTTAAAAATTTTAGAATTGAATAAAGTCTTTGTCAAATATTTAACTGAAGTTGAAAATGTATTTTTATATACAGGGTTTACAATAACTCATCTTTATAAATGTTTCATTGACCTTCACTTAATTGGATTTATGCAGCCCCACCCAAAAAATATTTCACCAGCCACCACTGTATAAATGACAACATGAAAACTCCAGGAGTACTTGCAAATAATACTCATTTTGAGTACTTGATAATAATATTCACTAAGAGTACTTGATATTAATACTAACTATGAATACTTGCTAATAATACTCACTACAGTTCAGCTGTCATGTATCTTTCATTATTTCTTTCTTTTTTTTATTCATTAATTACTTCATCAAAGCCACTGATGCTTTCATGGATCTCTGCTGTCGAAGAAGGAGACCCAGTTTCAAGTCATGAATAACCCCGCCCCTCCCGCCTCTCCCCCCTCTCTCCCTCTGTCTGTTTCTCCCCAGGGCCCTCATTAACACACACACACACACACAAACACACACACACACACACACACACTCACACACACCCTACATGCAGTGAAAGACATCATTCATCCTTCTTTGTGTGGAACATCACAGCATCAACACTTAAACGATCACATGGTGCATGTGGTCCAACAGTCTGTAACAGCTGAGCACGTCTTCTTGTTGCTCTTCAGTCTCAAAATATATGAAGTTAATTTTCCCTCATTGTCTTTGTAACTTGGTCATCCCCCCTCCTCTAGTTGTCTTTCACACACTGAACTGAGAAGGTTTGAGACGAGTTCTAGACGCTCGTAATGACACTAAAATTATTGTGAAAGAAAAGTTAACTTTCAAAATTTTCAAACATTTTAAACTCTTAAATTCTGTTGCAGTTTGCAAGCATCAGCTGTTAAATACAGGTTTACTAACACTAGACTGACAGTGTGTTTATTCTTCATATTAACTTTGTCAGCAAGTTGAACAGCATTTTGCACGAGCATACTGGAGTCTGTCCTCCCTGATACATTAACCCAAACACTGCACGGAACAGGTTTATGGACGAGTAACAAGAATATATCCTACTGCTTTAAAAAACACACGGAAGCACTAAGAATCATCTGGAAGATAAATGTCCATGTATGCATCATTAGCTGCAATAAATAAATAAATAAATGTGTTCCTGACAACTGTTCTATCATTAATACTTTGCACACACCTGCCAGGTTTTAGGTTTTCTTTACACACCATGTGATATAATTATGTTCTGTCCACATGATAAAGACGAGCTGCTCGCAGGTCATTCATCTCTCTGGTGTTTTGTCAGGAACACACATGTTGTAGCTCACAACATGCTGCAGGAAGTGAATTAACTGCTAATTAAACATGTTGAACAAGTTGAATACAACTTGGGTTTTTCTGCTATCAGTATTTTATCAGGCTGGAATGTTTATTAGCTCATTTTATCCTAATAAAACCCACTGAGACCATCAAAAATCAACATATCTGATAAAAGCAATAGATTGGAACAAAAAGTGGAACCCATGGAAGTCTGGACCCGCAGAACTGCACTTTGCTGAATCAGATATCTAACTTCATCTTACCGTCACTGTTAATACACTGGACTTGGGGAAGTTGGGTTCCAGGTCCACATTCCTTCTCATTATCAGGGATACACTCATCCAGTTTTAGCACCAGCCACTCGTAGCAGCTGGGGTCGTCACATGGTATGGCCTCAGTCAGGTGGGGGCAGTTTCCCGTCCCATCGGTGGGCTCGTTGATGATTCTCCTCTTCCTCAGTTTAAAACCTGTCAGCAAAAAGAAAAACTGTATTTATCAATAATTAGAAGGATTTTATTACATCTGTGTTGCTCCTGATAATATTACACACAGTTTTAACAAGAGCTTCAGATTCAACTCCTGTCATGTGCTCAGAAAGTGCAACAGAGGCTAATCCAAAGCAGCTGTGTATTCATTTGGTTCTGGTCCTTTTGAACACATGTTGTAAAAACATTTCAGTAACTTGATTAAAATATAAAGAATTTAAAGAAACTTGGTGCTTCAGTCAGAGTTTCATTCAGAGTTACAAACGTTTCCTCTGAAGGGGGGTTGCTTCATTCCTTCCATTCAAGGACGATAGATTCAAACAGTCCAAGTCAAGGACATTGATTCTAACCCAGCTAAGGTCAACCCCCCCCCCCCCACACACACACACACACACACACACACACACACACACACGCCTGCTGCTGTCAGATAAGGCAGAAGAGCCTGAAGCTCCTGAGGGATTGAGGTTCTATTTCATTTTTCACTTCCTTTGAAGAACTTTATTTAATCAGGCAGGTCAGCTGGACACGAAGCATCTTGTGACAAAAATGTTATCTGATCTTGAACAGAGGTTGGGGGGTGGGGGGGGGTGTCTTGGGGGAAAGGAAATGTAATTTTGGCCTCATTTATTTCCTATCTGTAATATGTTATAATTTACATGGATGAAAGACAGTGTAGTGCAGCGCAGGCTGCTACATACTGACAATAAACAGTCCTGTGTGATTTACAGCACCTGGCTACAGATAGACCAGGTGATACCTGGACTGGTTATACTAAATAAACAGGTTGAGATTACTGCACAACCTGCATGGAGGCAACAAACAAGCTGCAGATGGACCGATTTAATAACATGTGTCAGTTAAAACATTGTGATTAACAATAAGACTGAGTCAGTACTTAAAACTAAAGTTACTTCTTTCACCATTTCCAGAACTTTTCCTCTTCCTGTAAGAATCAGGAGTCATCCTGACGACACATGTAACTGATCTGGACTCACCAATCCTCCACTCCAATGGGTATCAGACGTCTCTGCCCTGACACTTTCCCTCCCACTGCGTCACTGTGCTGCCACCCTAATGCTTTTCCTAATTGTATTTCTGTAAAGTACCTTGAATGTGCCTGGACTGCTGGTTTATCCATACATGTTAAACCGGGTCTCGAACGATTCGGTACGGAAATCAAATTTATAACTTGCATCATTTTTCATTTGGCATGAGTTTTACGTTGGATGTCCTTCCTGACTCCACCCTCTGCATTGGGACCAGCGTGAGGAGGACTCTGACTTGTGTCCCCTCATGGCAAATAAAAATTTGAAAGGCTCTTTGTTGAGAACTTGAAGTTGATAAAAATTCTTTGAATTGGGTTATTTGTGTTCTGATACTTGATGACTGTTTGTTTCTTTAGCTGTTTTTGTTGATGTAAGATTTTTTTACATATTTATACTAAAATATGCAAAAGGATCCTCTCAAAAATGAAACTGTTTATATCAAAGCAATGTAATAATGTAAGAAATACATCTTGATGAAAGTTGGGATCTTAACATGTTGAATAAGTCAAAGTTCCATCATGATCCTTATTTGAGTGAGTTCTCACCTTTCTTGGTGGACTGATCTTGGCAGTTTTCATAGGTGCAGGGTCCCCAAGCGCTCCACGAAGACACCTCACATTCAACGGGACAGCTTATATGGCATAACTGTGTGGTATTAGGAGCAAGACCCAAACACAGCTCACTGTCCACGGGTCGCGATGCTGGAGAGACACAGGAAGACTGACGGTTCACTGAGAACGTTATCATGACAGAAACATGAAGCAGGGCAATGTTAATGGAAATAAAGATAAATAGAAGGAAGGTAATGATCTCAACACAACCACGCGGGGGTTTCAGCATGATTATTTGTTTATCTTTGTTCCAGGTGTCGGTGACTCTCTTCAAGGTCGACATGCTGAGGATTATTCAAGCTGTGCAACAACAATATTCAGCTTCATTCTCATGCAAACTGCTGATACCGAAGGGAGACTTTCATAGTCCCACTGACACGTGTGTACATGCCGTGTACCCGTTAGTCACTGTGCAACACTTCAAAAGGTTATGTCCTCGATACTGAGATATGATTAGATGTTATTTCATCATTCAAATATAGTTATAATTCACTGCACACATGAAACCTTTCCTCACTGTGTTCTGAAAAGGTCTCAACCTTCAACTGTGACGTGCCCTGAGATCGTTTCACTGCAATTTGTTGCTCAGGAAATGAATCTAAGAAAAGCTAATAGTATCATATATGCATACATAGATACACAGTAATACTACACTACATTTTTTATTCATATGCTTTGAGAGGAATAAGAGTTCTACGTTAGCTCGGGTTGCAAACCGTCAGTGTAAGATGATCTGGATCTGAATTTGGACTTCCTGTCAGGTGGTTAGTAATAACTCCATCATACTGAGCACCGCGGCCCTGAGATAAAAATGTTTAACAGAATCAAAACTCATCATCACAAATAAGATCCTCACCTATAAAGTTAAAATACTACACAGAGTACTAATGTCACAGTCAAGATTACCCAACCTGTCAGTGTATCTGTGTTCTTGTGTTTTTCACCTGATCTAAACTTCATCTACATTAAACTCAGAGTTATTATGAATATTAGGATTCATGAGGACTTCCTCTGACACGAGGATAGTTAACTGTAATAACTGTTGTAATAATTGTAGAAGTTACAGGTGTTGATAAAGTTATAGAACAACTAATTAAACACAGAAAAACAAGATGACATCACATAAAGACATTGGAAGAGAAGCATTCTGGGAAAGTTACCTTCTTTACTCCTAAGTAAGCCCAGATTAGAAGGTGTATCAAGGCTCATCTGCACACAGTAAACCTCGCGGGTCTGAATGCCACCTCCACACAATCCTGTGTGGTTTCCACGCCGACGGTCCTGCTGGCTCAACAGCACATCCACCCTACACTCTGTCCACTCTGTGGTCTTCCAGTTGTACCTGATGATAAATGGACAGATGATGAGTCAAGCTGAAATGCACCTCAGCTTCAAGTTTATCATCATTACCCCATCACAGTTTAACAATCTACAGATGATTGGAAACAAAAGGCATCTGATATTAGTACATGTATCCAGCTCTGTTAACCTCACAGCCACATCCATCCATATAAGAAGATAATTCATATGTTACCTACGTATCAGTAAGCTTGTTTCTCAACACAATTGAGGACCTCTGGGTCCAAATCTTATGATATATAAAGAGACCCTTCCATTAAAACAGTTGTTCTGAGGTTTGTGTTGAATATTTTAGCTCCACAGGTGTTCTTACCTTCATAGTGGGTGAAAACAGGTCAACAACTTCTCTTTCAGTTTTAATCTCTCAAACTACGCAGGTGGTGATAAAACCAGAGTTCTCCTGAGTTCTAACGGCCTGTATCTGTTTCATCACAACTCCTTTGTTCGTTAGTATTCATCAGCTCCTGCAGTTGAAACCACACCTAGCATGCTGCTGGCTAAAAGCTGTTAGCATAACGCCTAGCATGCTGATGGCTAAAAGCTGTTAGCATAAGACGTAGCAAACAGGAAGAGAAAACGTCTGATGTTGCCATGCGCAGCGGGGCAGGAAACAGTATACCTTTCTCTCATAGGCTAGTTTGTTAGCCAATCAGAGTCCAGCAAATTCTAACAATGAATATTAATGAGTTGCTGCCTGAAGCCTGACGAATCTTCACGCAGACAGATTGAAAGGTCTGTTAATCAGTGTTTCCTAATGTTTTTTATAGAGATGCACCAATACCGATACTGGTATCGGCCCAGATACCATCTAATGTACTGGTATCGGTATCGATTAAAGTTAACCAATACCATGAACCGATACTTAAAATGTAAAAACTCTGCCATAATTTCACAGAAAATGTTCATTTATAACTTTTAAATTTTCATTTTGTGGTCATTTTTATCAATATTCACCCTCATTTGTTGTAACAAGCAGAAAATAAAATAAACTCTGTCTTCCAATTCATTGCATGTTTTTGTTTGAAAGCAGTATCGGCATTGGTACTTGGTACTCTGATCCAAGTATCGGCATCATATTGGTTTGGAAAAAATGTTATCGTTGCATACCTAGTTTTTTTAGATATAAAATGTTTCATATTACAGGTTAATACTTCAGAAGTCATGAAATTTGTGTGAAATGGCCTCATTAAAGTTTATGATCATTATTTATTCATTTTGTTCTTTGTTTAATGTTTGAGTCTGTGTTAACATGTTAATAAAGACTCATTAAAGAAGTCTTGCTAAATGCTTGTTTCTCTGACCTTTATTTAACCAGGAAAATCCCATTTATTTAAAACCTCTTTTTCAAGGGAGACTTGACTGATAAGACAGCAGTAAGGACAACTGAAGGCCAACATAGAGACGCTAATCATGGCAGGGTCTACCACACAAGACCAGACCCAAGATCTAGACTACAAAGATGTTCCTGAAACAGTCCAACATATAATAACAGGATGTGAGCTGCAGGCTGGAGACACGTACACTATTAACCAAGTGTCTGGAATAATGTAGAGGGACATCTGAGACGAGGACAGTCTGGAGGTGCAGCAGTCAAAGTAGGAGGTCCACCGAGAGTGGTGGAGAATGACATGACTAAGATACCTTGAGACTTCCAGATCCAGATGGACAAACGTGATGCTAACCAATGGGTAAAAGCTAATAAAAAGGAGACACTAGGTGAAATGTAACATAATAATAACTCTGAGTTGTAGAAATAAACCCTGTTGATAGTCAGACATCTTAGAAAAATAAGGCTGCGTTGAGTTTTTAGTTACTGCTGCTATAATTTGTGTGACACTCACTCAATGCAGGGTTGCACTGCATCTCCTTGTGGGCTGCACTGCTCTTTTTCCTCAAGCTCTGGACAGTCCAGTCCTCCACCAATGGGAAACTGGTTAACTCTTCTGGTGCGAGTCCGCTCCCCCTTGGGTCCATTGGGGTCATAACACTCTCTGGAACAAGCTGACCATTCAGACCACTCAGTCACATCACAATCTTTTGAAATGACACAGGCCTGAAAGGTCACTGGCAGAGTCTCCTGGGAGCACATGCTGCAAAAAATACAAACAAATAAATTACAAGTTTTATTTCACTTTTAGAAACTGACTTTAAAACAAACATTACAACTGAGAATGTGAACATATGACACACTGTACCACATGCAGAGATCAGAGTATTATTTCTAACAGAACATTCTCTTATTGTGTCTGCTGATATATTTATATATATGATATATTTACCTTATTTGTTTCCTGTAATTAAATAAATCTGATAACAAAAATCAGTTTCTCCACACCAGGAGAAACTGAACTGTTCTTGTAAGAGTGAGTAATTCTAATAGACTTGATATGCTGTAAAGAACTGGTTAAACAGGAAAACTTATTTCTCGTGGTAGGCTGAGAAAATAATCTGGCAAAACAGATTCAGAGACAGAAACAACAGAAGATAAACAACTACATAATTTCCCATGATCTGTAGAAGAAGAATATCTCTCTTGCACAATGATGCTAGTATTTATTTACCTATGGACCCAAGTTACACCTGACAACACTCTGTTGTGGCCAAAGAGTGAAAAAACTGAACACAGCTTATGCCCTATCCAGACAGTATGACCTGCACAACACCTCCACAACTTTGATGGACATGGTCCTTCATTGCCCCAAGTCCTAAATTACACCAGTCCCTGCATTACCCTGTACCCTAAATTACCCCAGTCCCTGCATTACCCTGGACCCAGTATTACCCCAGTCCCTGCATTACCCTGGACCCAGTATTACCCCAGTCCCTGCATTACCCTGGACCCAGTATTACCCCAGTCCCTGCATTACCCTGGACCCAGTATTACCCCAGTCCCTGCATTACCCTGGACCCTACATTACCCTGGACCCAGTATTACCCCAGTCCCTGCATTACCCTGGACCCTACATTACCCTGGACCCAGCATTGAGACCACCATATAATGTGCTTTGGCCTTGGCATGAGGCCGGTGTAACTGATCCTACTTAAAATTCTCAATGGTCAATCCATACTGATTCATGCAGGTTCCACAGCATACGTACAGCATATCATATACGTATGTATCTGGATGGATGGATGGATGGATGGATGGATGGATGGATGGATGGATGGATGGATGGACGGACGGACGGATGGATGGATGATGGATGGACGGACAGTTCATGGATGGATGAACACAACTAATCAGGAAAATTGTAAAATTTTGATGGTTAAATAAATTCTGTCAACTGCAAGTATCAGTTTGTCATTCCAAATATAATAAATAAATATGTGACATTAATCTAAATGAATAAATCGATACATGTATAAAAACAGATTTATTTAAAGCTCAGACTCTGGGGATTATAAAGATTTTGAGCCAAAACATGAAACCAAAAATCTCATGGTACAATGACCCACTGTAGATAAGTTGATCCTGTGCTATTTCCAACATAATACATTCAACACTCTCAACTAAGCCTCTTTAAAGCTTCCAGCCATCTGTGCATTCAGTGAATGGGCTGGAAATACAGGATCCAGATACGTGGCTTGCTTTTCATTCAAGCATTACAAGAAAATATATCACAGGAACTGTGGTTCTCTCAGGAAGTAATTGATGGTGTTCACTGGCCTCTTTTAGAGTCGAGCAAGCACATAAAGACAGAATAAGGCCATTCGTCTTCAACTGAAGAGCATAGTTCTCTTGTGCCATGTGAAAATCAGTTTATGTATAACGACAGCGTGACTGTTGAGTGGCTCTTCCTGTGGAACTAGAGGCCAACTTTTATTACGCAACAAAAAAAAATGATGTACATTAAATAAATGTAATTATTAAAAATGCAGGACATTAAAAAAACAACAACAAATAACAATGTTGGTTCCAATCTAAAACACTGACATTGTAAATCATTTAGAAATAACTGGATCATCTGTCTTTCTGTCATATTTATGGGCTTTCAGTTTTCTTTGTGTATGTTTGCATGAAGTGTTTCTTCCAGGGGTTTCCTGGGATTTTATTCTGGGTTTTGTGTTCAATTTGTTTCTTTCAGCGTCTTTTCCTGGTTTCTGTCCTGTGACTTTCTGGTTTGGATCTCTATTCTACTATTTTCTGGTACTCTGATGTTGGGTCTTACTTGTTCTTCTGAAAATGTCTATTTGTTTCTGTTCATTTTTCACAAGACATTTTCAGACAGAAGTTCTGGAATATTATGGTCTTTAACCAGAGTTGTCTTTTCAGACACACCACTTTTTTTCAGAACAATGGTATTGGGCTGCTTTCACACAGCATGGAAATGTTCCGGAGGATTGCTGGGGGGGGGTTTATGACGTAAGTTTCGTGCGGCAGGCGTACATGTCATTACCACAAACAAAGGGAGCTGCAGCCAGGTGTACTTGGAACTACTCATGGTGCTTATCATTGTGGACAATTCTGCACACATGGATACGCTTAAGAGTCTTTTGGTCAGGAGGAAATCACATGTTCTTATACACTTCCGTTCACGTGAATTACCTCATAAATGTGTGCATTTTCAGCGTTCCTCCTGTTTCTCCACTGCCCCACACCCCTCCTGCTTTCCCTGAACATTTCCTGATTGTCTGAACACAAACACCGTACCGGAAAGTCTCTTGTTACTAGGTCCAGAACAGTTTACCCAGACAGATTCCAGAAGGGTGCTTTCAGATTCAAAGGCAAAACAGACAAAGTTTGGAACATTTTTCATGGCCTGTCTGAAAGGGACTACTGACTCCTCCCTGACTCCTCGCTGACTCATCACTGACACATTGCTGACACATCACTGACTCCTCGCTGACTCATCACTGACTCCTTGCTGAAACATTGCTGACACATCACTGACTCCTCGCTGACTCATCACTGACTCCTCGCTGACTCATCACTGACTCCTCGCTGACTCATCACTGACTCCTTGCTGAAACATTGCTGACAAATCACTGACTCCTCGCTGACACATCACTGACTCCTCGCTGACTCATCACTGACTCCTCGCTGACTCATCACTGACTCCTCGCTGACACATCACTGACTCCTCGCTGACTCATCACTGACTCCTCGCTGACTCATCACTGACTCCTTGCTGAAACATTGCTGGCACATCACTGACTCCTCGCTGACTCATCACTGACTCCTTGCTGACACATCACTAGCTACGTTTACATGGGCACATTTAATCGGAATAAACGCCCAATTGGATAAAAAAGACGTCATGTAAACATGTCAATCAGATTGTTTTGATCCGATGCAGCCTGATCAGAATGAAATTTCCTTCCGATCGAGAGGGGTGGTTTTGTCCGATCTTCATTCAGATAGACGTGCATGTATACACCCATTCAGAATGAAGGGGTGAAAAAAGCCCACTGCGCATGCGTACAACTTCAGCGTGACGTCTTTCTGCTTTCACAGACCTAAGTAGAAAACATGGCGGGAGGTAAACAGAAGTGGTCTGCTGGTGCAGTCATCCTGTCATCCTGCTCTCCTCTCCTGTGGTGGAGGAGCAGTAGTAATATGTATTCAGCCTCTAGCTTGGTTAATGCGACCAGTAAAAACCCAAACATAAAGGTAATCACCTGCAGAAGGTCCATATTGGAGATAACGTGAGTCAGCTCGAGCACACGATGGGGCGGGAAAGACGTGCAGAAAGGACGGAGTTTGTTTACTTTTTTTCTTTCCCCGGAAAGACAACTCGCTGTGCGCATGCTCAACTCATTTAACCTGATTGAGTGCTTGGTGCATGTGTACTCATGGCATGATCAGATCATTTCAGTTAGTGTCCATGTAAACAGGGATTTGGGAATTCTGATCGACCAAGATTTTAATCAGATTGGGGAAATTTGGCGCATGTAAACGGAGCTACTGACTCCTTGCTGAAACATTGCTGACACATCACTGACTCCTCGCTGACTCATCACTGACTCCTTGCTGAAACATTGCTGACACATCACTGACTCCTCGCTGACTCATCACTGACTCCTTGCTGAAACATTGCTGGCACATCACTGACTCCTCGCTGACTCATCACTGACTCCTCGCTGACTCATCACTGACTCCTCGCTGACTCATCACTGACTCCTTGCTGACACATTGCTGACACATCACTGACTCATCACTGACTTGACTCCTCGCTGACTCATTGCTGACACATCGCTGACTCATCACTGACTCATCACTGACTCCTTGCTGACACATTGCTGACACATTGCTGACACATTGCTGACTCATCACTGACTTGACTCCTCGCTGACTCATTGCTGACACATCGCTGACTCATCACTGACTCATCACTGACTCCTTGCTGACACATTGCTGACACATTGCTGACACATTGCTGACACATCACTGACTTGACTCCTCGCTGACTCATTGCTGACTCATCACTGACTTCTCGCTGACAGATCACTGGCACATCACCTTGTGAGTTCTGCCTCTCATTATTCCCACATTCATGCCTCTTCAAATCCCAAGCAGTCGCAGTCCAGCAAGACACAGCCTTAAAGACAGAGGTTTTCATCATGGATAGTTTCTATTGCCAAGACAAACTTTCAGCTTTAAGTCATGTTCTAAAATACTGAGAAACATACAGTAAATTGTCAGTATAGTTTCTGCTGGCAAAATATAACCAGCAGATGTTTTGTTGGGTTACAAACCTGCAAAGCACTAATGGTCTCTAAGGCTTTAATATGACATTCTGATACTTTCCAATGGCACGCAAACCAAGTCTTTGTGTGTATTTATATGTTTCCATACATAAAGGAGAAAAAGCTCACAGGTTTTCCATAACAGGACAGAATGACCCGTCTTTTGGAATAACTGTTGAATCATACACCCAACAGTACCACTACAGGTTTTCTAACATTATGCAGGTGTACCAATAAGAACAACTGAAGTCACTGCAAAGCTGAAGATCATTGTGTTTGAATGTGGTTAAAACTGTACAGAAAGAGGTTTTTTAATTGCTCTTACCTCAGAGCTTCGATACTCCCGCTCTTATGAACACAGGTCACTTCTCTGGTCTGGTAGCCAACTTGCAGATCCCAAAACTTTCCTCCTGGTCGGTTCTGACGGTTCTTAATTCTCTTCTTTTTCTTTAGTTCTCTGGTTTCAGGGTCCTTCACCTTCTCCTTTTCTCTTAACCGATCTTTGACCTTATCCCGAATTTTTTCTTTTTTCCCCTTGTTTTTAACCTTTTTCTGTCGTTTGGGACGATCTGCCTGTCTGGAAGGTCTTTCTGGTTTTCTGTTAGCTCGGGCGAGTTTTCTTTTGAGTACAGATGGTTTGGTCCCATCTTTAGAGCTTTTGTCTTTTCCCTTGTCCTGTTTTTCTTCATCTCTCATCAGTTTGTTTCGTCCTGGTGATTGTTTTTTGCCCTCTCTGATCTGTTTTTCACCTCCTCTGGATGGTGTTTCACCCTCTCTGGTTTGTTTGTTGCTGTCTTTAGAAGGTTTTTCACTTTCCCGGGATCTTTTGTTCCCTTCCCTGGCTGGTTTTTCAGCTTGTCTGGCCTGCCGTGACACTGGAAGGGAGCAGAGACCCCAAGGTCCCACTCTGAGGCTGAAGAGGTTTTCCTCTCCCTCACATGAGCCAGGTTGGCATGTCTGAAATTCAGTCAGATTTGGGCAGGCTGAACCACCAAACAGCGGTGGTGCAAGAACAAAGCGGATCCGGTTCTGTAAACCCATTCCACAAGTTTTAGAACACGAAGTCCACGGACTGAACTCAGACACCACACAGTCCTGAGGACATGGTATAAGACAGGCCTGTTCTAGGCGTGGTTTAGGCTCAAAGTACTCACAGATTACATCTTCAGCAGGCTCACCATTTGCTTTCTGAACACAACCCACCTCCCGGGTCTGTATGCCCTCCTCCCCCCGTGAGCACACAGCAGGGCGCTGCATCATAGCACTTCGCATCAAAACCGGGACACACTGGTTCCAGGCACCCAGCTGCCATTCATACAGATCTTTGTGCCAGTCACACACCCTGAAGCAGCTCTGCTGGTTGTCTGGTCGTTCTGCCTGGTCACAGTTTGTTTGGAGGGTGGTCCAGCCCTCAGAATGTGCGCACCATACTGCTCTACTCTGGCTGCCTCCTGGACCACACTCGCTTCCCATACACCGACCCCACGGACCTGTGCAGAATGGGATGAAAAGGAATAATGTCAGAGTGAGTGGTCACAGCCTTCAGGAGTTTTTACATCTATAAGTACTTTTAAACATTAAAGAGAAAAAAGTCCAAGTCCAGTCAGAAGATTGAGCTGAGTGTCTAACAGTGAACCTAACAGTCATGCTACAAAGCTAACAGTCATGATACAAAGCTAACAGTCATGCTACAAAGCTAACAGTCATGATACAAAGCTAACAGTCACAATACAAAACTAACAGTCATGCTACAAAGCTAACAGTCATAATAAAAAGCTAACAGTCATGCTACAAAGCTAACAGTCATGATACAAAACTAACAGTCATGTTACAAAGCTAACAGTCATGCTACAAAGCTAACAGTCATGATACAAAGCTAACAGTCACAATACAAAACTAACAGTCATGCTACAAAGCTAACAGTCATAATAAAAAGCTAACAGTCATGCTACAAAGCTAACAGTCATGATACAAAACTAACAGTCATGTTACAAAGCTAACAGTCATGCTACAAAGCTAACAGTCATGATACAAAGCTAAGAGTCATGATACAAAGCTAACAGTCATGCTACAAAGCTAACAGTCATGATACAAAGCTAACAGTCATGCTACAAAGCTAACAGTCATGCTACAAAGCTAACAGTCATGCTACAAAGCTAACAGTCATGTTACAAAGCTAACAGTCATGCTACAAAGCTAACAGTCATGCTACAAAGCTAACAGTCATGTTACAAAGCTAATAGTCATGATACAAAACGAACAGTCATGATACAAAACGAACAGTCATGATACAAAACTAGCTTTTTTTCTTTTATGTTCTTCACAACTGCAACATTTAACGGGGGAAATCAATATTAAAGCTCAACCAGCATCTGTAAATACTGACTGATGTTTTTAAAGTTTGGTTTTACAGTTCTACATGTTGGTTGACTGTTAACATTTATACATTTATCAGTGATGTTTTTCACTGTGTTCAAATGTAATGAAGTTAATTTACCTTTCACAGATAAAAATCACTACAAGGAAAATAAAACACACTAAAAATTATGTAATACACACAAAAAGATTGCTAAAAAAAAGGAAAAGGCAAAAACAAACTAGAAACTGAAAATATTTTTCCTAATGTCAGAAACTAGTTAAGTGATTTGATGTTGTGCTTAATGACAGTTTAAAACATTAAAGGCTGGGATATGGCACATGGACACCAAAACAACAGCATAAAGCCTTCAGCCATCTGGGTGCCAGGCTCGTTAGCCAACAAAATGCCAACGTTGTGCCCGTCAAAATTAATATTTTATAGTATTTTACTTCGAATATAATTTTTAAAGGAAATGCTGTATTTTCATTCTACAACCCTCTAAACACCCCGTTGAGGCATTAATTTGTTATAAATATTGCTTTTTATGAAAATATTCCATATACCACCTTTAAAATTCAGGGTGATGACCAGTCAGGAGCAAATACTTCTAAAAGTATAGAAGCACTGAAGGATTACCAGATTCCAAAACTTCTCAGTCGGGGTTCTGTGTATGTTTAGTGGCAACATGTTGGCTAAATGTCCGATGGATCATATCTTTTTACACTGGTGTCTCAAAAGGGATGAAGTCTCATCTCTCCCAGTGTGATGGAGCTTTTCCTCCAGCTCATTGTTTGTTTGTTTTTTATGCCAAACATGGTATTACTGCATCATTCACACATCTGCTGTATGTTCTACATGTTTTTTATTTTACACATTCAAGTGATTCAGTTTTTTTCATTCAAGTTCTACATCCTCCCCAGTTTCCTCTCAGATGCTGAACCAGACCATGATTAAATGGCAGTTCACCTGTCCTTTTTGTTTAGCATGTGTTAACGTATCATTGTCATTTTAATTCAGTAGTTATCATTTGGTCTGTTGGACTTTACTATGGTCCAAATATGTGAAGGACATACTGTTAGTTATCAAGAGCTCTCAGAAGAGTTTTAGTGTTATTGTGCACAGAAGCATGACTGCATGCTTTGATCAAAGACACGGAGCACTTTGTTTGATGTACCATGACTGTGTGGTTTCTTTTTGATTTGATTATCATGTCTCAGCATTAGGGTTAGTGTTTGACTGGAGCAGTTCAAGGAGACCTGGTCCTGTGTCCAACACGACCAGCCAAGAGAAAGAATGAAAGCTCCACTGACTGTCATCAGCAGTAAAAAGTTTTATCACACAATGCTTTATTATTTAACCCAACAGAGCAGCAATACAACAATGAACACGTCAAGAGAGGAACCATCAGACCACAGCTGCAGGCTTAGAGTGTGGATCAATAAAAATCAATAACGGAAGAAAAAATTGCCCCAAAAACAAAAGACAGCTGCAGCCACAGACCTGACGGCTCTCAGTGGCAGTTATTATCCTTCTGCAAAGGACAAGAAGAAGAACAGCAAAGACTGAAGAGGATTTTAGAAATATACCGCTTGTTTTTGCAGCTTTCCATAAAGAACTGTCCGTACTGCCACTGAAAGTTCACTGATGACAAACGTCAGCTGTTGTTGTAAACTAAAGACAAAAGGCTAAATGCTACGAGGCGACGCAGCATCTGGGCTGTGGTTCAGTCCTTCTTAGCATTCTGCAGAGAGCGTCACCTTTTACAACCATAAGCTTTAGTTTAGCAGATGAGCACCATCAGTTCTAAGAAGGCCTCAAACCTGGAACCCAGCTCTAAAAAAGAAATAAACCCAAATCCAACAAACCAGTGGAATAAAGTTACAAATTACACAAATCACATCGCACATTACACACACATTACATTATTCATATTATTTCTCAGCAGGTTTAAGTGTGAGTGTGAATAAGTGTGAATGTGTAACACTACACTATAACCAGTAACAGCACCATCTAAACAGGATTTATTACCTGATGAGATTTTACTCTATAAAAACCGTGTTTTGTTTATAAATTGTGATAAATGTACTTTTACTGAAAATAAAAAAGTGTTCTGTAAAAAGTCTGAATTCAGATTATTAAAATTATTAGCAAATTATTGAAATAATTATTTAAATAAATGAAAAACCTTGTGTTTATACAGCACAGCTGTAAACAAAGTCTTTCCATTTAAAACCCTTTTTATTTTAATTCCTTCCTCATATTAAAGTTTGAGATGTTATAAATCTGGTTCCACACCTGAACCTGATTAAAGTAAAAACTCATTCTACTCTCACCTGTAAGTGTTTCCTTTTTATTTTCTGATGGAGTTTGGAGTCAGTGTGATCCATCCCTTTAGTTATGCTGCTATAGGCTGTATTCACACCTGATATTCAGGTGGACTCGGTTTGATTGGGGATCAAAGTTGTAACATTGTTGCTGTTTTTAGTTGGTGGTTTGGATTCACACCGCACTCTATGAACAGAACCATATAACCTTTGGAGCATGTTACACCCCCACCTGTGGTGGCGCTGTAGCGTTTCTACACTACTTTTTTTATTGTCGTTACTGCACTTCCTGGCGCTGCCGCGGGAGAGTGAAACATAAACAAACATGGAGTAGCAGCAGATTCTGGTGGTTTTGGGATCTTTTATGTTTGATGAATGTACCAGATCAGTATTCTGCAGCAGTGGGTTCAGGATGAGATAATAATGAGGCAGAGAACTACACGAGGTGATAGTCCACTTCCTGCTTTTGGTGCGGTCCCAGTGCGGTTGCGTTCACACATGCAATCGAACTGCACCAGCGTTTGTTTCAATCAAACCGAGACCCACGTTTTTAGGTGGACTAGAGTTTGATTGTTCGGTCTGAATCAGAGTTCGGTTGCCCGTTCACACCTCCCCAAACGAACTGGACTTTCTATGCAAACGAACTAGAGTTCTATTCAAGCGGACTAAACAGAACTGGTGTAAATGCACCCATAGTCTCAGACTGCTGGAGGACATGCTGTCCACATGTCTTTTCTCTGCTGTCTCTCTTTACTCTCCATGTTTGTATTTATTATTATTGCTGCTGTTAACTTTAACTCTGTTTATCTTTCTATAGAAATGACAAGTGGTTCAAATCCATCAGTGTTTGTCTCTTTCCTGTCCTCTCAGACCCCAGTGGGTCCAGGCAGAACTCATCCTGGTTTTGCTGGAGGTTTCTCCTAACCCTGGTGGGATCACCAGCTCTACATGCTGAGCCTGCAGCACCTCATACACCCATCAAACAACCTGTCATGGACTTCCAGAAGATTCCACGAGGCTTTATCAAACTGAAGCTTCCTACATCAGCTGAGTGACGTCCTCTGCTGCAGGCTCAGAGAGACCGTCCTGCATCTACTTCAACCCCTTCAGTCTGGGTTGTTTTCAGAGTGACATAGAAGCGAGACGACAGAGTTTCAGATTTTAAAGTTTTTTATGTTTGAAGTTTTTTTCTGAGTTTCTGGTAGTTTTCAAGGCCTGAATGAACTCAGTGATCTGAAACATGGTGCAGCAGCTCTGAGACAGGAAGAGGAGTTGGTGGACAGTTAGCGTGGATGAGAAGAGAGCAGAATGTCCCTGTTGCTAAGTTTGTCCTTGAGATGGAAAAACATTGGTGTCAGCCAGAATCAGGTAGAGCTGGTGTTAAATTAATTCATACTCCACACACACAGTGAGGATGGTTGTGATACAGGAACTGGATTTGAGCTGGTGGATGTGGGAGAAGTTCGGTGGCTTAAGACTGACTCGGACTAGAGTTACCAGTCTTGCAGGACTGGCATTAATCCTCTTGTCCTAATCTGATTAGGAGACTCTTTTTCATGACAGGGAAATGCCAACAGCAGCTTCAGCAGCCTGATCTCTCCATCCCATAACTGCAGCTGTCTGCTCAGAAATAATACATGAAACATAAAAAATGATTTTACACATGATCAGAAGGTAAAACCTCCAAACAGGTGATCCACTCACCTCTCATTACATACACAGACTCATGAAGACAATAAACAATGATCTGAAAACTGCATGTGAGGAACAGACATGAGAGACCTTCTCCAGACCTGCTGGGAACAAAGAGTGGGGGAGGGCGTGTCACTTAAATGTCACTGACAGCGAGGTGAGATGAGACAAAGAACAGGGACAAATTGGACGGGGTTTCTTTCCTAGACAGAGGAAGACATCTGCAGACAACATGAATTAAATCTAAAAGAACTCAAACAGACATGATCACAGTGTTTCACTTGAAGGGATTTTACTGATTCATTTAAAAACATGAAAAGAATCAACAGCTGATATTTAAAAATGAATGAAACATCTGAATGCAAAGTGACAGAAGTGCATCTGAGTGAACACTCAGTGGGTTTTGATGCTTCCGCCGCTCGCGCCTCCTCTACATCAGATATAATCTGGCTCAGCAGCCCGTCTCTCAGGAAGACCTGGTTCCCAACGTGACTCAGAACCTTCTGATCCAAACCGACTGGCATCGTTTTCTCTTTCACTCATGAAGGTTGCTGGAGTTCATCTTGGACCTGATACACGGAGTTTTTAGATCTTTTTGTCATGTGATTTGGTGGTTGCAGGAATACGAATCATGTAAAGAATCCAAAAGCTTTTTATCACTGCATGACGTTACAACAGGGTCGTTTTCACACCAGAGCATTCTGGGAGAGTTCAGGACTGCGAACAACCTCTACAGTCGTCTCAGTATGAATGATGTTCACTTTAGAATCATTTCTAATCTGGTTAAAATAACCAGTAAACTAACATATCGTTTGTCTTAAGATCCAGGAAGTTCTCCTCACACTGAGAAACCTGTGACATGCTTTCCTGCCACGTTCTGCCACGTTCTGCAAGAGACATGAGACAAGGTCTTGGGACTTTTTGCATTGCTGTAGAACCTCTGGTGTGTCCTCTTCAGATGAAACCACATGTCCTGGGTCTGTCAGCTCGAGATCTGCAGCAGTAGCTGTGGTCGTGATAGTATTATATTCTGGGTTTTAGCCAAAAGCTTACGTGTTATTTGGGACCAAAATGTTTTTGAGAAGCTTTTCAGTGCAGTGGAATGAATTTATCCCCGTGCACTCAGAGAAGCAACTTGCCTGGTAGCATTAGCTCAGCAGATCAGAGCTACTGTTTCAGTGAGCACACACTGGACATGTAAATGAGTTCTTGGATTAGTGGCAGTTACAGGTCATGGATTTAATATATGACACACTGCAGACACGGATTATAAAGCAGAGAGCCGATAGTAAAAACCTTTTTTTCCACCGTTTATGTTGGTGTAGATTCACTCAAAAAATAAATCCCAGGTAGTTAAAACAAAACCAGCTGCTCATGTTTTAATTATTATTGCAGTGAAAGATGAAGAGTTCTAGTCCTACAAACTGTGGAGCTGTTCAGAACTCGTGCACCTCATGTAGTCTCTGCTGATGTTGTTCCAGTGTTGCATCACGGTACAAACTGCTGTGAAACAGTCTGGGATCAGATTCATGACTGAGTCCTGGAAACATCTTGTTCTGTCTCATTTGACATGTTTTACTCCCTTTTCAAACCAGCCAGCTGTCCAAAACACGTCTGTCCCTGTCTTCAGTAAAGTGTCCATCTTTGGGATGTTCATGGACGGCAGAGTTTCGACCTGAAACGCTGGTTCTTCTGAGTTCCAGACCAGCTCAGTCATCCACATAAACCAGCAGTTACACACAAACAAGCTGCTCCGACCTGCTCAGCACCAGGTTCTCCTCCTATTACCTGTCTGTTCTGTCTTCCCAGTGCAGACGACACCACAACAGGTAAACTCATCTCAGGAGAGGATGTTCTGAATCTGGCTGAGCAAAACAAAGATGATGCTGATGGAATATAAATGGAGACTACATGAGGACGGTGTCTTCAAGTAGTCTGGACTAAGGAACAGAGAAAGATCCGGGTTCGGGTTTAGCTGTTTCCTGGTTCCACTGCTTTGCTCTGCACTACACATGACAAGCTTCTAGTTTTCAGTTTTTCAGCCCACTTTGTTCAGAGGAGTTTTATTGAAGGGAAACTCACAGTTTGTACTATGACGGTTGTTCAGATGGTAAAACGAGAAGCTGCATCACAGTGTTGGATCAGAAAATCAGGGTTCTCCTTCCTCCTTCAGAATTTATCTAGATGCTGTTTTTGTGATTAATTTAAGCAAGAAGACGTCTTGTATGAGACACTTGGACATGTGCCTGGATGATGGTGTGAGACTGATCTCAGCTGGTTGACTCACTCAGACAGAGGACTGTTACTGTACCTCATAAGAAAAGCAGTTAGTCAAGCCAGAAACCTTCAGTTAGAGGAACATTGTTAACGCTGAATGTGTAAATCTCAAATATCATTTAACATAATGAGTTGTCTGAATGAACAATGCACGACTGCTTTTGTTTTGGTATAAAGGGGTTCCGTTCACTTCCTCCTGAGGTTCCTCTGACTGTCTGTCTGGCTCGGCCTCATTAAGGAAAACCCTGAGCATCAGCAGAAAGCTGCTGAAAGGAGCTGTTGGGTTCAGCATTAGTGTGAAAAGTCCCATCGCTGAATATTCTGCTGTGATTTACTGGAGGGGGATGAAGCATTGCAGCTTTTATGTGAAACCCCTGGTGACTGCACAAAAAGCAGCAGTAAAGAACCGAAGGGGGATGGGTGGGTCAGTGGCTACTTCTGATCTCTCTTTAAACTGAGCTGAACAAAATCCTGTCAATGGACTGGCAGAATCAGCAGAACTGGCACACAGAGCGAAACCCAGGCTGGTTCCTGACGCTCAAACACAAACATTATTACAAACCTAAAGAAAAGAGCAGCACAGGACTGATGATAACATCAGAACTCAGAAACAGGTAGTTTACATCACAGGTTCATGGTGTGCTGAATATTCAGTTTAATTCAGAAAAATTAGAAAAATAAAATTCTACTGAAACAGTGTCTGCTGTTGAAAAATAGCACATTTATATAATTAAATACTATATAAAACACCTACAGGAGGGTCGTGATCACATCCGTCACATTAAACAGGAAAAGGAATGACATGAACATGTTGATTTAGATTCAGGAGCAGAACCACACCTGGAATCACCTGACAGGACTTCTTATAGTCAGCTCACCTTCTGAGTGTCTCGTGCTCAACAGGCAGACCGCTCAACCAGAACCAGTAAACACTAACTGTAACTCTGAAGCCTGTTTCCTACTAATGAAACCTGCAGCCAGCCGTCACTCAGAAACATGACAACACATTGATATACATGTTCAAACTTCAGGGACTTTTAACAGTCTGATAAATGTAACGTGCTTTACTCAGACAACAGTACATCCAGGACATACCTGAACTCATGACATCACTCACGTTATTAGACTCTGTAACTCCCGTCTTGGTACTGTATCTTGTTTTCAACATCAGAACCGAACCTCAGGCATGTATCAGTCGCATCATTCTCTAATGAGACTAATAAAGTTAATGTGTTAAAACCGTGTTTCCATCATGTTCCATGTCATTTATTTTATTTGTTTGTTTCCTTGTTTGTAGAATTACAGAATCCTGTTGCAATCAAACCCAAATCATGATGACAAGAACGCACTAAGTTCCTTCAGAGAGACAGTACAGAGGGTTCTAGCTGTGGACAGGAAGGATCTCCTGTAGAGGGTTCTAACTGTGGACAGGAAGGATCTCCTGTAGAGGGTTCTAGCTGTAGACAGGAAGGATCTCCTGTAGAGGGTTCTAGCTGTAGACAGGAAGGATCTCCTGTAGAGGGTTCTAGCTGTGGACAGGAAGGATCTCCTGTAGAGGGTTCTAGCTGTGGACAGGAAGGATCTCCTTTAGAGGGTTCTAGATGTGGACAGGAAGGATCTCCTGTAGAGGGTTCTAGCTGTGGACGGGAAGGATCTCCTGTAGAGGGTTCTAGCCGTGGACAGGAAGGATCTCCTTTAGAGGGTTCTAGATGTAGACAGGAAGGATCTCCTGTAGAGGGTTCTAGTTGTAGACAGGAAAGATCTCCCGTAGAGGGTTCTAGCTGTGGACGGGAAGGATCTCCTGTAGAGAGTTCTAGCTGTGGACAGGAAGGATCTCCTGTAGAGGGTTCTAGCTGTGGACGGGAAGGACCTCCTGTAGAGGGTTCTAGCTGTGGACAGGAAGGATCTCCCGTAGAGGGTTCTAGTTGTAGACAGGAACGATCTCCTGTAGAGGGTTCTAGCTGTGGACAGGAAGGATCTCCTGTAGAGAGTTCTAGCTGTGGACAGGAAGGATCTCCTTTAGAGGGTTCTAGATGTAGACAGGAAGGATCTCCTGTAGAGGGTTCTAGCTGTGGACAGGAATGATCTCCCGTAGAGGGTTCTAGCTGTGGACGGGAAGGATCTCCCGTAGAGGGTTCTAGCTGTGGACGGGAAGGATCTCCCGTAGAGGGTTCTAGTTGTAGACAGGAAGGATCTCCTGTAGAGGGTTCTAGCTGTGGACAGGAAGGATCTCCTGTAGAGGGTTCTAGCTGTGGACAGGAAGGATCTCCTGTAGAGGGTTCTAGCTGTGGACAGGAAGGATCTCCTTTAGAGGGTTCTAGATGTAGACAGGAAGGATCTCCCGTAGAGGGTTCTAGTTGTAGACAGGAACGATCTCCTGTAGAGGGTTCTAGCTGTGGACAGGAAGGATCTCCTGTAGAGGGTTCTAGATGTGGACAGGAAGGATCTCCTGTAGAGGGTTCTAGCTGTGGACGGGAAGGATCTCCTGTAGAGGGTTCTAGCTGTGGACGGGAAGGATCTCCTGTAGAGGGTTCTAGCTGTGGACAGGAAGGATCTCCTTTAGAGGGTTCTAGATGTAGACAGGAAGGATCTCCCGTAGAGGGTTCTAGCTGTGGACGGGAAGGATCTCCTGTAGAGAGTTCTAGCTGTGGACAGGAAGGATCTCCTGTAGAGGGTTCTAGCTGTGGACGGGAAGGATCTCCTGTAGAGGGTTCTAGCCGTGGACAGGAAGGATCTCCTTTAGAGGGTTCTAGTTGTAGACAGGAAGGATCTCCCGTAGAGGGTTCTAGTTGTAGACAGGAAGGATCTCCTGTAGAGGGTTCTAGCTGTGGACAGGAAGGATCTCCCGTAGAGGGTTCTAGCTGTGGACGGGAAGGATCTCCTGTAGAGGGTTCTAGATGTAGACAGGAAGGATCTCCTGTAGAGGGTTCTAGTTGTAGACAGGAAGGATCTCCCGTAGAGGGTTCTAGCTGTGGACAGGAAGGATCTCCTGTAGAGGGTTCTAGCTGTGGACAGGAAGGATCTCCTGTAGAGGGTTCTAGCTGTGGACGGGAAGGATCTCCTGTAGAGGGTCTCGTTGTGGACGGGAAGGACCTCCTGTAGGGGGTTCTCGATGTGGACAGGAAGGATCTCCTGTAGAGGGTTCTAGCTGTGGAGGGGAAGGAGCTCCTGTAGAGGGTTCTAGATGTGGACAGGAGGGATCTCCTGTAGAGGGTTCTAGCCGTGGACAGGAAGGATCTCCTGTAGAGGGTTCTAGCAGGAAGGATCTCCTGTAGAGGGTTCTAGCTGTAGACAGGAAGGATCTCCTGTAGAGGGTTCTAGCTGTGGACGGGAAGGATCTCCCGTAGAGGGTTCTAGCTGTGGACGGGAAGGATCTCCCGTAGAGGGTTCTAGTTGTAGACAGGAAGGATCTCCTGTAGAGGGTTCTAGCTGTGGACAGGAAGGATCTCCTGTAGAGGGTTCTAGCCGTGGACAGGAAGGATCTCCTGTAGAGGGTTCTAGCTGTGGACGGGAAGGATCTCCCGTAGAGGGTTCTAGATGTGGACAGGAAGGATCTCCTGTAGAGGGGTCTAGCTGTAGACGGGAAGGATCTCCTGTAGAGGGTTCTAGCTGTAGACAGGAAGATCTCCCGTAGAGGGTTCTAGCTGTGGACGGGAAGGATCTCCTGTAGAGAGTTCTAGCTGTGGACAGGAAGGATCTCCCGTAGAGGGTTCTAGCTGTGGACAGGAAGGATCTCCTGTAGAGGGTTCTAGCCGTGGACAGGAAGGATCTCCTGTAGAGGGTTCTAGCTGTGGACGGGAAGGACCTCCTGTAGGGGGTTCTCGCTGTGGACAGGAAGGATCTCCTGTAGAGGGTTCTAGCTGTGGACGGGAAGGATCTCCTGTAGAGGGTTCTAGCCGTGGACAGGAAGGATCTCCTTTAGAGGGTTCTAGTTGTAGACAGGAAGGATCTCCCGTAGAGGGTTCTAGTTGTAGACAGGAAGGATCTCCTGTAGAGGGTTCTAGTTGTGGACAGGAAGGATCTCCTGTAGAGGGTTCTAGCTGTGGACGGGAAGGATCTCCTGTAGAGAGTTCTAGCTGTGGACAGGAAGGATCTCCCGTAGAGGGTTCTAGTTGTAGACAGGAACGATCTCCTGTAGAGGGTTCTAGCTGTGGACAGGAAGGATCTCCTGTAGAGGGTTCTAGCTGTGGACAGGAAGGATCTCCTGTAGAGGGATCTAGCTGTGGACGGGAAGGATCTCCTGTAGAGGGTTCTAGATGTAGACAGGAAGGATCTCCTGTAGAGGGTTCTAGTTGTAGACAGGAACGATCTCCTGTAGAGGGTTCTAGCTGTGGACAGGAAGGATCTCCTGTAGAGAGTTCTAGCTGTGGACAGGAAGGATCTCCTGTAGAGGGTTCTAGCTGTGGCCAGGAAGGATCTCCTGTAGAGAGTTCTAGTTGTGGACAGGAAGGATCTCCGGTAGAGAGGTCTAGCTGTGGACAGGAAGGATCTCCCGTAGAGGGTTCTAGTTGTAGACAGGAACGATCTCCTGTAGAGGGTTCTAGCTGTGGACTGGAAGGATCTCCTGTAGAGGGTTCTAGCCGTGGACAGGAAGGATCTCCTTTAGAGGGTTCTAGATGTAGACAGGAAGGATCTCCTGTAGAGGGTTCTAGCTGTGGACGGGAAGGATCTCCTGTAGAGGGTTCTAGCCGTGGACAGGAAGGATCTCCTTTAGAGGGTTCTAGATGTAGACAGGAAGGATCTCCTGTAGAGGGTTCTAGTTGTAGACAGGAAGGATCTCCCGTAGAGGGTTCTAGCTGTGGACAGGAAGGATCTCCTGTAGAGGGTTCTAGCTGTGGACAGGAAGGATCTCCTGTAGAGGGTTCTAGCTGTGGACGGGAAGGATCTCCTGTAGAGGGTTCTAGCCGTGGACAGGAAGGATCTCCTTTAGAGGGTTCTAGATGTAGACAGGAAGGATCTCCTGTAGAGGGTTCTAGTTGTAGACAGGAAGGATCTCCCGTAGAGGGTTCTAGCTGTGGACAGGAAGGATCTCCTGTAGAGGGTTCTAGCTGTGGACAGGAAGGATCTCCTGTAGAGGGTTCTAGATGTAGACAGGAAGGATCTCCCGTAGAGGGTTCTAGTTGTAGACAGGAAGGATCTCCTGTAGAGGGTTCTAGCTGTGGACAGGAAGGATCTCCTGTAGAGGGTTCTAGCTGTGGACGGGAAGGATCTCCTGTAGAGGGTTCTAGCTGTAGACAGGAAGGATCTCCTGTAGAGGGTTCTAGTTGTAGACAGGAAGGATCTCCTGTAGAGGGTTCTAGCTGTGGACAGGAAGGATCTCCTGTAGAGGGTTCTAGCTGTGGACGGGAAGGATCTCCTGTAGAGGGTTCTAGCTGTGGACAGGAAGGATCTCCTGTAGAGGGTTCTAGTTGTAGACAGGAAGGATCTCCTGTAGAGGGTTCTAGCTGTGGACAGGAAGGATCTCCTGTAGAGGGTTCTAGCTGTGGACAGGAAGGATCTCCTGTAGAGGGTTCTAGTTGTAGACAGGAAGGATCTCCTGTAGAGGGTTCTAGCTGTGGACAGGAAGGATCTCCCGTAGAGGGTTCTAGTTGTAGACAGGAACGATCTCCTGTAGAGGGTTCTAGCTGTGGACAGGAAGGATCTCCTGTAGAGGGTTCTAGCTGTGGACAGGAAGGATCTCCTGTAGAGGGTTCTAGCTGTGGACGGGAAGGATCTCCTGTAGAGGGTTCTAGCTGTGGACAGGAAGGATCTCCTGTAGAGGGTTCTAGTTGTAGACAGGAAGGATCTCCCGTAGAGGGTTCCAGTTGTAGACAGGAAGGATCTCCTGTAGAGGGTTCTAGCTGTGGACAGGAAGGATCTCCCGTAGAGGGTTCTAGTTGTAGACAGGAACGATCTCCTGTAGAGGGTTCTAGCTGTGGACAGGAAGGATCTCCTGTAGAGGGTTCTAGCTGTGGACAGGAAGGATCTCCTTTAGAGGGTTCTAGATGTAGACAGGAAGGATCTCCTGTAGAGGGTTCTAGTTGTAGACAGGAAGGATCTCCCGTAGAGGGTTCTAGCTGTGGACGGGAAGGATCTCCTGTAGAGGGTTCTAGCTGTGGACAGGAAGGATCTCCTGTAGAGAGTTCTAGCTGTGGACAGGAAGGATCTCCTTTAGAGGGTTCTAGATGTAGACAGGAAGGATCTCCTGTAGAGGGTTCTAGTTGTAGACAGGAAGGATCTCCCGTAGAGGGTTCTAGTTGTAGACAGGAAGGATCTCCTGTAGAGGGTTCTAGCTGTGGACAGGAAGGATCTCCTGTAGAGGGTTCTAGATGTGGACAGGAAGGATCTCCTGTAGAGGGTTCTAGCTGTGGACGGGAAGGATCTCCTGTAGAGGGTTCTAGCCGTGGACAGGAAGGATCTCCTTTAGAGGGTTCTAGATGTAGACAGGAAGGATCTCCTGTAGAGGGTTCTAGTTGTAGACAGGAAGGATCTCCCGTAGAGGGTTCCAGTTGTAGACAGGAAGGATCTCCTGTAGAGGGTTCTAGCTGTGGACAGGAAGGATCTCCTGTAGAGGGTTCTAGCTGTAGACAGGAAGGATCTCCTGTAGAGGGTTCTAGCTGTAGACAGGAAGGATCTCCTGTAGAGGGTGCAAGCCGTGGACAGGAAGGATCTCCTGTAGAGGGTTCTAGATGTGGACAGGAAGGATCTCCTGTAGAGGGTTCTAGCTGTGGACGGGAAGGATCTCCTGTAGAGGGTTCTAGCCGTGGACAGGAAGGATCTCCTGTAGAGGGTTCTAGATGTGGACAGGAAGGATCTCCTGTAGAGGGTTCTAGCTGTGGGCCGGAAGGATCTCCTGTAGAGGGTTCTAGCTGTGGACGGGAAGGACCTCCTGTAGGGGGTTCTAGCCGTGGACAGGAAGGATCTCCTTTAGAGGGTTCTAGCTGTGGACAGGAAGGATCTCCTTTAGAGGGTTCTAGATGTAGACAGGAAGGATCTCCTGTAGAGGGTTCTAGTTGTAGACAGGAAGGATCTCCTGTAGAGGGTCCTGGCTGTGGACAGGAAGGATCTCCTGTAGAGGGCTCTAGCTGTGGTAGACAGATCTCCTGTAGAGGGTTCTAGATGTGGACAGGAAGGATCTCCTGTAGAGGGTTCTAGCTGTGGACGGGAAGGATCTCCTGTAGAGGGTTCTAGCCGTGGACAGGAAGGATCTCCTGTAGAGGGTCTCAATGTAGACAGGAGGGATCTCCTGTAGAGGGTTCTAGTTGTAGACAGGAAGGATCTCCCGTAGAGGGTTCTAGTTGTAGACAGGAAGGATCTCCTGTAGAGGGTTCTAGCTGTGGACAGGAAGGATCTCCTGTAGAGGGTTCTAGCTGTGGACAGGAAGGATCTCCTGTAGAGTGTGCTAGATGTAGACAGGAAGGAACTCCTTTAGAGGGTTCTAGTTGTAGACAGGAAGGATCTCCCGTAGAGGGTTCTAGTTGTAGACAGGAACGATCTCCTGTAGAGGGTTCTAGCTGTGGACAGGAAGGATCTCCTGTAGAGGGTTCTAGTTGTAGACAGGAAGGATCTCCCGTAGAGGGTTCTAGCTGTGGACGGGAAGGATCTCCTGTAGAGAGTTCTAGCTGTGGACAGGAAGGATCTCCCGTAGAGGGTTCTAGTTGTAGACGTAGAGGGTTCTAGCTGTGGACAGGAAGGATCTCCTGTAGAGGGTTCTAGATGTGGACAGGAAGGATCTCCTTTAGAGGGTTCTAGATGTAGACAGGAAGGGTCTCCTGTAGAGGGTTCTAGTTGTGGACAGGAAGGATAGCCTGTAGAGGGTTCTAGCTGTGGACAGGAAGGATCTCCCGTAGAGGGTTCTAGTTGTAGACAGGAACGATCTCCTGTAGAGGGTTCTAGTTGTAGACAGGAAGGATCTCCTGTAGAGGGTTCTAGCTGTAGACAAGAAGGATCTCCCGTAGAGGGTTCTAGTTGTAGACAGGAAGGATCTCCTGTAGAGGGTTCTAGCTGTAGACAGGAAGGATCTCCTGTAGAGGGTTCTAGCTGTGGACGGGAAGGATCTCCTGTAGAGGGTTCTAGCCGTGGACAGGAAGGATCTCCTTTAGAGGGTTCTAGATGTAGACAGGAAGGATCTCCTGTAGAGGGTTCTAGTTGTAGACAGGAAGGATCTCCCGTAGAGGGTTCTAGTTGTGGACAGGAAGGATCTCCTGTAGAGGGTTCTAGCTGTGGACGGGATGGATCTCCTGTAGAGGGTTCTAGCCGTGGACAGGAAGGATCTCCTTTAGAGGGTTCTAGCTGTGGACTGGAAGGATCTCCTTTAGAGGGTTCTAGTGTAGACAGGAAGGATCTCCTGTAGAGGGTTCTAGTTGTAGACAGGAAGGATCTCCCGTAGAGGGTTCTAGTTGTAGACAGGAAGGATCTCCTGTAGAGGGTTCTAGCTGTGGACGGGAAGGATCTCCTGTAGAGGGTTCTAGCCGTGGACAGGAAGGATCTCCTTTAGAGGGTTCTAGATGTAGACAGGAAGGATCTCCTGTAGAGGGTTCTAGCTGTGGACAGGAAGGATCTCCTGTAGAGAGTTCTAGCTGTAGACAGGAAGGATCTCCTGTAGAGGGTTCTAGCTGTGGACAGGAAGGATCTCCTGTAGAGGGTTCTAGCTGTGGACGGGAAGGATCTCCTGTAGAGGGTTCTAGCCGTGGACAGGAAGGATCTCCTTTAGAGGGTTCTAGATGTAGACAGGAAGGATCTCCTGTAGAGGGTTCTAGCTGTGGACAGGAAGGATCTCCTGTAGAGGGTTCTAGCCGTGGACAGGAAGGATCTCCTGTAGAGGGTTCTAGTTGTAGACAGGAAGGATCTCCTGTAGAGGGTTCTAGCTGTAGACAGGAAGGATCTCCCGTAGAGGGTTCTAGCTGTGGACGGGAAGGATCTCCTGTAGAGGGTTCTAGCTGTGGACGGTAAGGATCTCCCGTAGAGGGTTCTAGCTGTGGACGGGAAGGATCTCCTGTAGAGGGTTCTAGCTGTAGACAGGAACGATCTCCTGTAGAGGGTTCTAGCTGTGGACAGGAAGGATCTCCTGTAGAGGGTTCTAGATGTGGACAGGAAGGATCTCCTGTAGAGGGTTCTAGCTGTGGACGGGAAGGATCTCCTGTAGAGGGTTCTAGCCGTGGACAGGAAGGATCTCCTTTAGAGGGTTCTAGATGTAGACAGAAAGGATCTCCTTTAGAGGGTTCTAGATGTAGACAGGAAGGATCTCCTGTAGAGGGTTCTAGTTGTAGACAGGAAGGATCTCCCGTAGAGGGTTCCAGTTGTAGACAGGAAGGATCTCCTGTAGAGGGTTCTAGCTGTGGACAGGAAGGATCTCCCGTAGAGGGTTCTAGTTGTAGACAGGAACGATCTCCTGTAGAGGGTTCTAGCTGTGGACGGGAAGGATCTCCTGTAGAGAGTTCTAGCTGTGGACAGGAAGGATCTCCTGTAGAGGGTTCTAGCTGTGGACGGGAAGGACCTCCTGTAGGGGGTTCTCGATGTGGACAGGAAGGATCTCCTGTAGAGGGTTCTAGCTGTGGACGGGAAGGATCTCCTGTAGAGGGTTCTAGCCGTGGACAGGAAGGATCTCCTTTAGAGGGTTCTAGCTGTGGACAGGAAGGATCTCCTTTAGAGGGTTCTAGATGTAGACAGGAAGGATCTCCTGTAGAGGGTTCTAGTTGTAGACAGGAAGGATCTCCTGTAGAGGGTCCTGGCTGTGGACAGGAAGGATCTCCTGTAGAGAGTTCTAGCTGTGGACAGGAAGGATCTCCTGTAGAGGGTTCTAGCTGTGGACAGGAAGGATCTCCTGTAGAGGGTTCTAGCTGTGGACAGGAAGGATCTCCTGTAGAGGGTTCTAGCTGTGGACGGGAAGGATCTCCCGTAGAGGGTTCTAGCTGTGGACGGGAAGGACCTCCTGTAGGGGGTTCTCGATGTGGACAGGAAGCCCGTAGAGGGTTCTAGCTGTGGACGGGAAGGATCTCCCGTAGAGGGTTCTAGCTGTGGACGGGAAGGATCTCCCGTAGAGGGTTCTAGTTGTAGACAGGAAGGATCTCCCGTAGAGGGTTCTAGTTGTAGACAGGAAGGATCTCCCGTAGAGGGTTCTAGTTGTGGACAGGAAGGATCTCCTGTAGAGGGTTCTAGCTGTGGACAGGAAGGATCTCCCGTAGAGGGTTCTAGTTGTAGACAGGAAGGATCTCCCGTAGAGGGTTCTAGTTGTAGACAGGAAGGATCTCCTGTAGAGGGTTCTAGCTGTGGACAGGAAGGATCTCCTGTAGAGGGTTCTAGCCGTGGACAGGAAGGATCTCCTGTAGAGGGTTCTAGTTGTAGACAGGAAGGATCTCCCGTAGAGGGTTCTAGTTGTAGACAGGAAGGATCTCCTGTAGAGGGTTCTAGTTGTAGACAGGAAGGATCTCCCGTAGAGGGTTCTAGCTGTGGACGGGAAGGATCTCCTGTAGAGGTTCTAGTTGTCGACAGGAAGGATCTCCTGTAGAGGGTTCTAGCTGTGGATGGGAAGGATCTCCTGTAGAGGGTGCTAGCAGGAAGGATCTCCTGTCGAGGGTTCTAGATGTAGACAGGAAGGAGCTCCTGTAGAGGGTTCTAGTTGTAGACAGGAAGGATCTCCTGTAGAGGGTTCTAGTTGTAGACAGGAAGGATCTCCCGTAGAGGGTTCTAGCTGTGGACAGGAAGGATCTCCTGTAGAGGGTTCTAGCTGTGGACGGGAAGGATCTCCTGTAGAGGGTTCTAGCTGTGGACAGGAAGGATCTCCTGTAGAGAGTTCTAGCTGTGGACAGGAAGGATCTCCTTTAGAGGGTTCTAGATGTAGACAGGAAGGATCTCCTGTAGAGGGTTCTAGCTGTGGACAGGAAGGATCTCCTGTAGAGGGTTCTAGCGGGAAGGATCTCCTGTAGAGGGTTCTAGCTGTAGACAGGAAGGATCTCCTGTAGAGGGTTCTAGCTGTGGACAGGAAGGATCTCCTGTAGAGGGTTCTAGATGTGGACAGGAAGGATCTCCTGTAGAGGGTTCTAGCTGTGGACGGGAAGGATCTCCTGTAGAGGGTTCTAGCTGTAGACAGGAAGGATCTCCTGTAGGGGGTTCTAGATGTGGACAGGAAGATCGCCTGTAGAGGGTTCTAGCTGTGGACAGGAAGGATCTCCTGTAGAGGGTTCTAGATGTGGACAGGAAGGATCTCCTGTAGAGGGTTCTAGCTGTGGACGGGAAGGATCTCGCGTAGAGGGTTCTAGCTGTGGACGGGAAGGATCTCCCGTAGAGGGTTCTAGCTGTGGACGGGAAGGATCTCCCGTAGAGGGTTCTAGTTGTAGACAGGAAGGATCTCCTGTAGAGGGTTCTTGTTGTAGACAGGAGCGATCTCCTGTAGAGGGTTCTAGCTGTGGACAGGAAGGATCTCCTGTAGAGGGTTCTAGACGTGGACAGGAAGGATCTCCTTTAGAGGGTTCTAGCTGTGGACAGGAATGATCTCCCGTAGAGGGTTCTAGCTGTGGACGGGAAGGATCTCCCGTAGAGGGTTCTAGCTGTGGACGGGAAGGATCTCCCGTAGAGGGTTCTAGTTGTAGACAGGAAGGATCTCCTGTAGAGGGTTCTAGCTGTGGACAGGAAGGATCTCCTGTAGAGGGTTCTAGATGTGGACAGGAAGGATCTCCTGTAGAGGGTTCTAGCCGTGGACAGGAAGGATCTCCTGTAGAGGGTTCTAGCTGTAGACAGGAAGGATCTCCTGTAGAGGATTCTAGTTGTCGACAGGAAGGAACTCCTGTAGAGGGTTCTAGCTGTGGATGGGAAGGATCTCCTGTAGAGGGTTCTAGCAGGAAGGATCTCCTGTAGAGGGTTCTAGCTGTAGACAGGAAGGATCTCCTGTAGAGGATTCTAGTTGTAGACAGGAAGGAACTCCTGTAGAGGGTTCTAGTTGTAGACAGGAAGGATCTCCTGTAGAGGGTTCTAGTTGTAGACAAGAAGGATCTCCCGTAGAGGGTTCTAGTTGTAGACAGGAAGGATCTCCTGTAGAGGGTTCTAGTTGTAGACAGGAAGGATCTCCCGTAGAGGGTTCTAGTTGTAGACAGGAAGGATCTCCTGTAGAGGGTTCTAGTTGTAGACAGGAAGGATCTCCCGTAGAGGGTTCTAGTTGTAGACAGGAAGGATCTCCCGTCGAGGGTTCTAGTTGTAGACAGGAAGGATCTCCCGTCGAGGGTTCTAGTTGTAGACAGGAAGGATCTCCCGTAGAGGGTTCTAGTTGTAGACAGGAAGGATCTCAGTCTGTGTCCTGTCTGTGATCTGAAGGTGAACCTGGTGTCTAAGTGGTTTCCACCTCCATGTTGTCCTGTAATGGACTGGATACCTGTCCAGGTGTGACCCCGCCCTTTTCCCAATGGCAGCAGGTGATGGACTCCAGCCTCCTTGAATGGGACGAAGTGAGTATAGAAAGTTGATGATAGAGGAAATAAAAAAGGAGGTTAAGAAGCTCTTTATGCTTCTTAGGTTAATCCGGTGGAACGTTTCCCAGTGAGACACATATGGGACATGAGTTGAATAGAAGTGAACAAAGGTTAATCTAAGAGCAGGAAACACTAATCACTATAATGTGGTTAGGTGGATGCTTCCACACTTCCACAGTCATGTTGTGTGTTCTGATGTGTGATGTCTAACAGATTAGGATCCGTGAGGTGACGGAATGTTCAACTTTTTATTTTTAAATTCTCAGGAGAACAAGAGACAATCACAGTGAGACACAAAGGGACTGATCTCACACAGTCCACACTGCATGTCAAAAAACTGACATTGCTATTTTCATCATCTAAAAACTATTGCCAGAAATATTTCTGTAAAGATTTACAGCTGTTTTGTTAATGATCCGTCTAGAAACCAGATCTTCTGGTTTCAGACTGTTTCTGCTTGACAGACTCGGCTGTAGCAGGTCTGTGGACTCGTATCTGGATCGAAGAAGCACCACTTCTGCTTAATTACTCAGCCTCTCCATGTCCTCCGCCTGTAGGTGGGACGCTGACAGCAACACTCCTCCCCCACTGTCAGCCCTCTCACTGGGAGTAATGAGGCGCGCCACACACACACATGCACTCAGCACAAAGCCCATTGTTGTGGGTGATCGTGTGTGTGTGTTAAGTGATGGGGTGTTGATGGGGCTTTTTATGCATGTGGGTAATGGAAGAAAGAATAAAACAGTGAGATGGGGGGGGGGCTCTACCTTTGTACAAAACTCTCATAATAAATAATTCTATTTGTCCAGGAAGTGAGAAAATGTTCAGAGATTAAAACTGGGGTCGGCAGACAGCAGCGAGAGACAAAGACAGCGTGCTGAGTTTGATGGAGTGTGCATGAACCCGTGTTTGGAGTGTTTCTACACACCTTACACACATGCACACATGCACGCACCCACTCCACATGGGGTGACCCACCAGGCAGAAAACAACAGCTGAATTCAGGCTCTTCAAACCTTTACAAAGTAATGACTGTAATTTGGCACTTGATGAAGCTTAGTGTAAACAAACAGTTTCACCTATCAGCATCAGCATCAGCATCCTTCCTCCAGCTCTGCCTGTGCAGAACACACGGTGTGGAAAACAAACCCTGCATGGAATATTTGAATGTTTCACACAAAATTAAAACCCAAACTGCTGATAAAGAGATAAAAAGTATTTTACTTTCATCAGCAACTTCATCAGAAAGACAGTTGAAAAGGTTCTTGATGGAATAATTCTATATGTTCTCACAAAAATAGCCAAAAAGCTGGAAACAATAAGACCTGACAAAGAATAAATAACAGAGGAACAACATACTGGGCAGGCTGATTACTGAGTGAGAACAGGTGAGGGACTGTCTGATGGAGAGCAGGTGTGTTGAGCTGAGCTCTCAGGGATTAAAAACAAACCGGGACAACAGAACCGGTCCAGAACAGCGAGGTCATGCAGACTCAATATGTCCAGATTTCTTTTCTTAATCCAGTTTAGCAAAAGCCAAAACTCCACCAGGAGACGAGAGGTCCTACAGCGATGGTTCTGATGTTCCACTGTCTATTTGTGCTTCAAAATACACTAAAATGATTAAAAACACACAACAGGGGCTGGAGAATTGAACCCCCAACCCTCTGACTGACTGAACTGATCAACATGTTGTTAAATACGTTACTGTGACATTAAGAATCTTAAACTGAATCTGATTAAACTGGTCGGGTGAGACACTCCACTGAATGTGAAGACCTGCAGTATTTCAGCCTTTATACCAAACCCCCATCAGCTGTGAGGTCAAAGGTCATCCTGACAAAACAACGTGTGGCAGGTGGAGATGGTGTGAAACAAAGAATGGACCATGTGTCCGTCCATCCTGGGACATGAACGTCTGCATGAAGACAACTCAGAGACACGACTTGATTTCTGTATGACTTGGTGTTCTTATCTTTGGTTCCTCGCTGGACTTGTTCTGTTCTTATCATGGACCTCAGCACACAGACCAGTCCAGTCCTGCTTGGTCTGGATCAGGGGGGGCTTTTTAAAACCGGAGCAGGTGAACTGATGCGAGCAGGTTGGATTGATCCCTGTCAGCATGGCGGCGCGTCTCTACACCTGTTTGTACGTCTAGATGGTTGTTGTTTGGTGTGACTGTTAAACATCAGCTACCTATTAAAATAAAATCTGTTTACTCTGCAGCTCTCATTGTTTTGGATTATTCCTGAATCCTGTTGAACTGTGGATTATATTTCATCTCATCGTCTCTAATCTGCTGCTCGTTCATTGACCCCGTCTTTCCCTTTACAGCAGCAGGAGGACATTCTGTCTCACTGATATTTGTTTATGTTCTATAACATCAAGAAACATGTTTCTTTTGAACCTCTTACTGTGTCACATTGATCCATTAGGTTTAGTTTTTAAGCACTGGTTTAATTTCATCTATTCATGTAACCACTTGCTGGTTCTAACTTCCTGATTCCAATAGATCACATGATAGGCAAAGAAACCAGATCAACTGATCATTAACTAGACTGGATTATACTCCAGCTTGGACTGGACTTTCTCTAGCTGCTTTGATTTAGTAGGGCCAGAAGCCTGGACCAGAACCCGGACCAGAATCCTGGACAAGAAGCCTGGACCAGAAGCCTGGACCAGAATCCTGGACCAGAACCCGGACCAGAATCCTGGACAAGAATCCTGGACAAGAAGCCTGGACCAGAAGCCTGGACCAGAATCCTGGACCAGAACCCGGACCAGAACCCGGACCAGAATCCTGGACAAGAAGCCTGGACCAGAAGCCTGGACCAGAATCCTGGACCAGAACCCGGACCAGAATCCTGGACAAGAAGCCTGGACCAGAAATCCTGGACCAGAATCCTGGACCAGAATCCTGGACCAGAAGCTGGACCAGATTCCACTACTGCAAAGATCAACCCTTCACTGGATCGAACACGTCGAGTCATACAGCGTCGCTGCTTTCACTGTGATTTGTTTGCTATGAGTACTAAGTATAATACTGGTGGAGTTCCTAACTAGACTCTTCAGTCCATCTCACTACGATGGCGGGGGGGTAGCTGGTCACAGGTCAGGAGATGAAATACCTCCCCCTCCCCAGATTGACTGGACCCAGTCCACATGATGCGGGTCATGGTTTTACATGATATCTACCTTGAAGCTGATCTTCATCTCCGTTTCTCATAAACCAGTAAAAAGTTTGTTTTCTCAAAGTATTTCATTTTTCTGCTGTTGCTGATTTCTGGGAACGTTCATCCTGATCCAGGTCCAGTTTGAGTCTGTTTTCATGATTCTCCTTCATGTTGTCACTGTTTTACTTGCAGACTGTCGTGGTTCTGATCATGTGTTTTGGTTCCTCTTGAGTTTTATTTCTGTTTTTGGACTGTTTCCTCTCTAACTGTCTCATCTCAGCCATCACCCTCATTGTTTACATCAACTCCTAGTTTAATTCATCACATCCTCTTGGTGTCTGGGATTTCCTGTGTCTCATGTTTAAACCCTGTTTAGGTGCATCTCAT
This sequence comes from Pachypanchax playfairii, assembly GCA_006937955.1. NCBI lineage: Eukaryota > Metazoa > Chordata > Actinopteri > Cyprinodontiformes > Aplocheilidae > Pachypanchax > Pachypanchax playfairii. The sequence continues at coordinate 516,160 of SSNP01000091.1, read as the reverse complement.
CCGGTGTCAGCTGGTCCTGAGCAGTAGCATCTTTAATAGTTTTGCACCTGGTTGACCGAGCCGTCAGCACTCTCTGCCTCAACCCGGCCACCCCGCCCTAGCAACATGTACAAATGACTGAGAGGTGTACGTTGACAGGATAGCAGGGAGCACCAGAGCTAATCATCACTAACTTGACAAAGAAAACAAGCGCTCTACAAATCTGTTTTTGTTTTTTTGGTGTGAACCCTCGTGCACCCCAATCAGATTTCACCCCGGATCGCTCGCCCACGTTGCCCATAGCTAAAGGCTAAAACCACCACTGAGACTGTTCCACTTCTGGCTGCAGGATCACAGTCTGGTCCAGGGAAACTGCTGCTCCATCGTCTTCATGTCCAGCTGCAGCTCCACCAGCAAAGGGGTCACAGTCAGCCATGCTTCTCCTCCTGTCAGGGTCCCTGTACACACCTCCCTGTTCATCGATAGCAAACATCCACCTGCCTTCAGTAGTCCTGGTCCCCATCATCATGCTGCTATCTGAGACTCATGACGTTCAGTGGTTCCATAGCGTCCAGTCCCCAAAGACAAGTCATGTCACAGAGAGGATGGAAGTGGGTCTGCCTCCAGGGTCCAGTGTCTGGCCTCCACACCTGTCTCCAGGGTCCAGTATCTGCCCTCCACACCTGTCTCCAGGGTTCAGTGTCTGCCCTCCACACCTGTCTCCAGGGTCCAGTATCTGCCCTCCACACCTGTCTCCAGGGTTCAGTGTCTGCCCTCCACACCTGTCTCCAGCCTCCACACCTGTCTCCAGGGTTCAGTGTCTGCCCTCCACACCTGTCTCCAGAGTCCAGTGTCTGCCCTCCACACCTGTCTCCAGCCTCCAAACCTGTCTCTAGGGTCCAGTGTCTGGCCTCCACACCTGTCTCCAGCCTCCACACCTGTCTCTAGGGTCCAGTGTCTGGCCTCCACACCTGTCTCCAGCCTCCACACCTGTCTCTAGGGTCCAGTGTCTGGCCTCCACACCTGTCTCTAGGGTCCAGTGTCTGGCCTCCACACCTGTCTCCAGCCTCCACACCTGTCTCTAGGGTCCAGTGTCTGGCCTCCACACCTGTCTCCAGCCTCCACACCTGTCTCTAGGGTCCTAGCACCTTCTAATGAAGCCTCCAGGCCAACCTGAACTCATGTGTTCCGATGTCTCCTAGGCTCAACGGTTCAAGCCTCCAGCTGACCTCAAAGGTTGCAGAGCTTCAGTGTTCAACCTCCCAGCTGATCTTCAGAATGACATCAAGGTTCCAGCAGCATCTTTGTAGATTTTAAAACTACAGGGATCAGCAGTGACGCTGCAGCACACGTGTAGTTCAAATTACTGTAACTCCTCGCTGCTTCATGCAGTTTTAATCATTTTAACTAAAAGCTGTGAAACGTTGAAGAAAATTCAATTTTGTTTTGTCCTTTTCTTCTGATAACACACAGTTTCAGCTATTTAATTACATAATGATAGAAAATACTTAACAGAAGTTCTACTTCTCTTGGAAAAAGGATGTAAATTATTTACACATAGGACATTTTTTAAGACAAAAACAGACAAAAAGGCCAGGTGTTTCAGTAAATATACTGATTATTATGGTGCTTAAAGGTTTAAAAGTATTTGTTTCATATCATCTTTGTGTCTTTGAATCTTTTATGTCCTTACAACACATATAATGACACTGACATTAAGATGATGAATTTTTAATGTTTCTAGCTGTAAAAGCTTCAGACTGTTGCATCTAAACATCCTCAGCTAAAGAACTTTAATGAGCAGATCTTCTCAAGTGGCCTGGCAGCAGATAACTATCATAGCACCTCATCACTATCATACAGGCCTGATATGCTTTAAATCTAAAATCCCTTCTGTCTCAGATCACTGAACTTCTGATCGGTTTAAAACTCCAGTTCTGACATAAAGTCATAAAGAACATTTCTGATCATCTTTAAGGTCAATAAGGAACAGATGAACTAATCAATCAGAAAAACAAATCAGAATCTCATCAGCAGCTCTGATCATGAACGGTCTGGCAGGTTGTTGGTTCCACGCCCACACACTAAAGTTACAAACAGAAGCATTAGATCTGATTGTGTATTTACAGCCACACCCACTTCTTCTTAAAGAGGATGTGACGTTTCATGCTGCAGTTCTTTTAACACTCGTCACTAAAATCTGTACTCAGCTACAGGTCATCCCTCCATCCCCACAAGTGAGAACCAGGTCACTTACTAAACAATCTACAAACATCTCTAATAATTATCACATCGTTCACTCCAGCACCTTAATTACAGGATCAAACTGGAGGGACCTACATTCCTTTATCTACCTCCAATAAGACATTACAGGTAAGAGTTTCAGATGAGCACACCTGAAGGAGTTCTGCATCTCTTCTGAATTCACTATATGTTGTTGGGAGAATGTTTGTTGTTTTTAAATTATTTTAAGATCAAGTATCTTTTACTGTTTCCTCTTGGCCACGTCATCATCTCAAATGAGAATCAGATCAACTCACCTGGTACATAACAGGTAAATAATAAGAGCAAAACATTATTCATGAATTATTGTAAAGTTGTTGAGATGTAGAAGTTTTTACTGACATATTTAAATATACTGTTAGTGTAAAAACATTCTTACAGAAAGAAGAGAGGACCTGAAGTTAAATACAAGGGATCAAGTGTTGCAATTCACTTTCACCTGTGTTACTATAAACATTCTGTGTTTTTGTTTCTAAAGTGTAATTGAGGTGTGTGTGTGTGGGGGGGGGGGTGTTTGTTTGTTTTTCTCCTTGTGCCTGATGTTCCATCTATTTTATCTACCTGTTTGATGCCACAGAGAGCTGGTAAGGAGGTGAAAAGTGGAGTTACACCTGGACAGGTAAGGACAGGTAAACAGTTAACAGTTCATCACAAGACCACAGAAAGAAACAACCACACACACACACACACACGCACACAAGTGTGTTTTGTTATCCTTATGGGGACCGTCCATTGACTTCCATTGATTTTAGTAACTAGATTTATACCTAACCCAAACCCTTTTACTAACCTTAACCATTACTGATCTATAACTAACCCTAAGACTAACTAAAACTCTATTCACACCATACCTATAAACCTAACCCCCAACCCTAAAAAGGGGAGTCCCCCTCATGGGGACCAGGCTTCGGTCCCCACAAGAACCCTCGGACCCCAGAAAGATAGTAAAAGTCAGGAAACGGGTCCCCAGGAGGTCAGAAATACAAACCCACACACACACACACACACACACACACACACACACACACATCTGGGAACATTGTAGACTCATGGACAGACCTGACAGGATGTTTGCTGGTTGTTGTTGTTTTGTTCTGTATGTGAAGACACACCTGCTGACAGGTGCAGCTAATTAGCCTAAACTGATAAATACCTGTAAACACTCCAGCTCACTGGTTCTTTGATGAAATGACAGCACATTCATTTACACTGTTTGTTGTTCTGTGTGACAGCAGGAAGGACCCGGTTCTACGGTGTGTGCTCGGTACTGAGGTTGGTACTGATGGCTTGGAGAGAACAATGAGAACTCTGACAGGGTTCTGAAACAACAAAAGGCTTTTCAGAACTGACTGAGCAGCTTTCTGAAACCGTTCAAACCCCATCAGAACTTTCGTCTCAACACAGAACCTTTAGGACAATTATAAGTATATAAACATCAGGATGGACAGAACTCAGTCCAGGTTTTACTCTCATCACCTGTAAACCTGGTGGACAGAGCCTGGAAGTGGAACATGTGCAGATTGTTTTACTGAAATAAACCATAAAATTCACATAAAACAAACTTTGTAGGTCCTTTTTTGATTATAAGTTCTGTAAAACAAACTGGACTCACATAATCTAATTTCTAATGTTTTATCTCTGTGCTTTTATTTTGGTGGGTTATGATACTGTTACAGTCTGATTACTTCATGTGTTTCACCAGATGCAACAAGATTCAAACAAACAAATTCATTCAGAACATTTAATTAGTCTAGATGCTAAAAGTAGATCAAACAATTCAGTTCTACAACATGGAATTTATCAGCTGTCTAGAAATAAATATAATCAATGAAACTACACGAGGATATGGAATATCTCTCCGAGCTGGACCCCATCCCATCTGGACCCTGAGCTGGATCCTGAGCTGGACCCTGAGCTGGATCCTGAGCTGGATCCCATCTGGACCCTGAGCTGGATCCTGAGCTGGATCCTGAGCTGGATCCTGAGCTGGACCCCAGCTGGATCCCATCCCATCTGGACCCTGAGCTGGACCCTGAGCTGGACCCTGAGCTGGATCCTGAGCTGGACCCCATCTGGACCCTGAGCTGGACCCTGAGCTGGACCCTGAGCTGGACCCCAGCTGGATCCCATCCCATCTGGACCCTGAGCTGGATCCCATCCCATCTGGACCCTGAGCTGGATCCTGAGCTGGATCCCATCCCATCTGGACCCTGAGCTGGATCCTGAGCTGGACCCTGAGCTGGATCCTGAGCTGGACCCTGAGCTGGACCCTGAGCTGGACCCTAGCTGGATCCCATCCCATCTGGACCCTGAGCTGGATCCTGAGCTGGATCCTGAGCTGGATCCCATCTGGACCCTGAGCTGGATCCTGAGCTGGACCCCAGCTGGATCCCATCCCATCTGGACCCTGAGCTGGATCCTGAACTGGATCCTGAGCTGGACCCTGAGCTGGATCCTGAGCTGGACCCCATCAGGACCCTGAGCTGGACCCTGAGCTGGACCCTGAGCTGGATCCTGAGCTGGATCCTGAGCTGGACCCCATCAGGATCCTGAGCTGGACCCTGAGCTGGACCCTGAGCTGGATCCTGAGTCTTTATCATGTTTGTTTCATGCTTCAGAGTTTTGTCCCGTTTCTCTTTGATCTAATTCAGATTATTCTCTGTGTTTAGATGTGAGTTGTTTAGTTTTACAGGTTATTATAACAGCGGACTGAACTGAGCAGCATGTTCTGCTCTGATCCTGCTGACGAGCTGTTTAACTGGACTTTACAGTCTGACTTCACACTAGAGAAACAAACTTTTAACAGAGAAACTTTGTGCTTCATTTAACTGTGTTTCTAAAATTCACCTTTAGATTCTCATTTTTAACCTGTTAGCAGCTTTGCAGTGTCATGAGAGTCTCACAGCACCAGACCTAAAATCCCTTCCTGCTGTTTATTTATGGCATCTTCTGGACCAGAACCAGACCAACAGCAGGAACGTGAGGTTTTATTAGAATATGTAGAAATGATTTACTGCAGTTCTGCTGCTGCAGCATGTCAGCCAACCAAACAAGCTACAGGGAAACAAACACGTCTGTATCTAGGTTAACTTTGTCTGGCCAATCTGCTCTGGTTTCCCCATCCTTAATCTCCTCCCCTGCTTCAGCACAGTGGGAGACAGTGCACATAACACATGCACGGGATTTCCTTTACACGCTGCGAACAATGAGGCTGATCAACAACAAACATTGAAAAATTATCCTGATGCAGCAACAAAAATGTCTTAATTGATGCTTGACAGTAAATGTTAAAAGATGTAATTAATACATTAATTAATTAATAATGTCAGCATTTTCTGTCGTAAGTGTAAAATCCCCAGTAACATCTGTAAACAACAACACGCTGTAGATCTCTGATTTATTTCTACTTTAAGGGTTAGTAACTAAGTAACACAACACTTGTGTTGTGTTACTTAGTTATACATAAAAACACATCATGTTGTAAATGAACATGGTGTCATTGTTTAAAATGCTGCTTTTAAATGTTGTTTATTATTTCAGCAGACTGGCAGAACCTGAATCCTCTCAGGAAACATGTAGTCATGTCAAAATTCATGAGAAGTTCTCTGTAACATTTAGACTTTGATCACAGTGTTCAGGTGTTTTTATGGTCATGTGCACCAGGATCTGGTCCAGTTCAGACTAACCTCACATCCTTACTGGCATTTTCAGACATTTCCTGTAAAATCAGTCTATCTGACTAGAACATGTTTTACTATGTAGCATGAAACACTTTGAATTCAGCAGAGGTGTTTTAGAATTGTGGGAGGGGCCTGTTTAGAGCAGTAGACCCACCTTACAGGAGGACATGGCAGCTCATCAGGTACTAGCTTTGTGTGCACAGAAACATGACAAACAAACAGCTGATGAAAACTAGAGAGAACCAGGACTGATGTGAGCCACACTGAACCTCTAAAACAGACCCAAACATGGAGGCTGATAAACGTGATCCTTCCACTCGCCCACACAAACCTTATTCTTCAACTAGAACAGTGCTAGTAAAGACAGCTCATCTTTAACAGGTCATCAACATTCATTTATCCTGTGAAAAACAAACTGCACTGTGTTTCTAAACCCACAACCTTGAGTGTGTGTTTGGTGTGTGAACTACATGGTTCCTTATGGGTCGAGCTGTATTTCACGGACTTTTCAGAGTGATCAGTTGGTTCTCAGGTTGGGCGGATGGAGGAGTGTACCGCAGTGAAACAAAACTAAAAGATTAAACAGTAGAGAAGGAGAACATTGATCTCCAGCTGCACCCAAAGGACACTTCCTCCAAATGGATCAATGGAGATCCATACACCCACTCCTGCTCCCATCATTACTCCTCTGGCCTCCTCCCCTCTTCCTCCCTCTTCTTCACTCTGATCACTAGACCATGCATTAGTATTGTCCTTTTGACCATGTGCTGCTCTCTCACGGTGAGGGAAGCTCAGTGGGCACCACCCAAAACAGCAGCAGGAAACTCCAAACTGGATCGATTTCACTGTCACAATGTATGAATATGAACATGGTCCTTCATTTACACACACACACACACACACACACACACACACACACACACACACACACACACACACACACACACACACACCCACAAGTGTGTTTTGCTATCCTTATGGGGACCGTCCATTGACTTCCATTGATTTTAGTTGATTTTAGTAACTAGATTTATACCTAACCCAAACCCTTTTCCTAACCTTAACCATTACTGATCTATAACTAACCCTAAGACTAACTAAAACTCTATTCACA
>SSNP01000091.1:501604-504104 GCA_006937955.1 Pachypanchax playfairii | reverse complement strand
AAGATTTATATTTTTGTGCTGTAAATGTAAAATATTTTGCAGATTTTGATGAACATCTGCATTTGCTCAGACATCTACTGTAATATTTCGATGAGACATTTCAGGAGGTTTTCGGAGTATAAATACTTTGTTCAGTGGTGAAACTGAGAAATGAAGCTGCTTGCACCTTCCTGTCTCTGGGAATATTAATAAAACTAAAGCTGAGAGCCAAGTTAAGACTTGAATACACTGTGCAGAGGCGTCGGGATGAAACCGAGTCTGTGGGGACGGGAGCTGCACAACTTGAAAGACGGAGTAGCTTTAATTACTGTTGATGGAACATAAGCCATAACAAGGTTTTAAGGGACTGTGCAGGCTGGTTTTTCATCTTTCACTCATGCTTCTGCTACCCCTCATTTCCCCATCCCCCACCCCCCAAACCCCGCTGCACTCCCTGCGACCCCCCAGCATCTGCAGGGCTCTGCCAATGGGAGCGCTACAACAGTATTCCTTCCCAGAGACAAGAACTTCCAGGTCTGGTGTAATCATACTCACTGCCTGTCATGCTGCTTTACTCCAGTCACGTGCTCCATGCTGAATCTTTACACATCATGGACTTACAGACTGGCAAAGCACTCAGTATGTCTCTCTTCATGGTTGTTGACTCTGAGCATGACGGCTGACAGCAGGGTGAAAGTCTTTTCTCATGTATGTATTTTTCATTCCATTAGGTCAAAAACTTTCCACGTTTAGACAAAACCGTCCACTGTCGGAACAGCAGAGCTCAGACTCTCCTCACATCTTCAGTCTCAGCACTGGATCTCTGGTGTGAATATGAAATCAGGGATTGAAATAATCAAATCAGCTTGTAAATATTAGAGACATAATCATCCTGATGGAACAGGGTTAAATTCTACAGAAAGGTTTGTTCATGCTAAACTTCTCGAAATGTTCAGATTTCCTTTCTGTGGATTTTATTTATTTATTTTGGCCTCTCCCAGTTTAGTAATGTTGATAGAAAAAATATGCATTTTTTTTTAAATCCCTTATTGCAACCTGAAACACAACCTCTGATATGTAGGTCACTACAATCTGTAGTATTTTATGGGCTCTTAGTTCCAACTAAACAGTGAGGGATAAAATCCAGGTCATAAAAAGAGTTCACGTCTGAAATGGGTCCACAGCAGAGACTCCAGCGGGTGTGAGAGGAGAAAGACGGCCAAATCCAAAATGGGTCAGCAGTCTCATTTAAAAAGGGAAGCCACATTATCATAAACACAATATCTGAATCCTACATTTTCCATAAAATTGCATTTTATACCATCCAAATATTTAAACCCTGATAACAATGTTTCTTCTTAACTCTGAGAAGAGAGAAACTAGAAAGACTGTCTGTCTAACACACGTCTGTCTGTCTGCTCACCGGAGACCGAGTGCATCAGAAACACCGGACTGTTCGGAAATCACCAGCTGCTGCAACTGTATGTAAATAATGTACAGATGTAACATACAGACCAGTGTGCTTGTTTACTGTAGGAGACTGTTGTGCTGAAATTCTTTACCCCTGTGTGGTACCAAACCACGAACACCATAAACCTCGTCTTCAGCACTGCATGTTCTTTTATCCTCGGGTCAACCTGGAAACACTGGACAAATTTCACACCGAAGACCAGAATTCAGTTTGGTGTCTGGGATAAAGAGGAAGTCTCTCTGTCCACGAATCTCTCTCAAAACCGCCATTTTATTAACACCAAGATCAACACATTGTACATCCTTTTAAAGCTCTGCCTCTGAGCCTCTAACACACTGTCATTCATAAATCATGTTGTCTAAACATTCCCCCCTTCTGCTGCTGAATGTGGTGCGTTCCTGTTTACTTTAAACTCCCAAAGTCTGCAAAGTCTTTCCAAATAAGGTGTCATCTCCTCAGTCCTTCAGTGTTCTTCATGGCCTCCTGATTGGAGACGGTTTTATTCTTCAAATAAGGATAAGCTTAAAGCAGGTTAATATTACACTAGCAAATACTTAGCAATTAAATATTATCACACCACAAGACCCAAATTTAAACAACAACAACAACAAAACTTTATTTATAAAGCGCTTTTCAAACAAAGTTTATCAAAGTGCTTTACAGATTAAAAATGACCCCACAACCCCCCAACCCCCCCCTTTACTTAAAAAGTAAAACCCCCATCCCAACCCAACCCATCGACCATATACACACACACACACACACACACACTTAAAAGCTACAAAAACAGCGGGCTGAGCACAGATGAGCCAGGAAATGCCATCATAGGAGCCATCTGCATCGGTAGCAGCGGATCAGCAGCAGCTGCCAAGGCACCGACCCCGTGCGCCCAGAGTAGGGAGGGCTGGTACCCCCACCCCCACCAAGGCCTTACCTGGGGGGGCACCTAGGCAGCCACAGCCGGCCACCGCCCCCGACACAGAGGGGTCCCGGAGAGGAAACACTGGCAAAAAAAAAAAAAAAAATTTTGTAAAATTTGTAAAACATAAA
>SSNP01000091.1:488499-500160 GCA_006937955.1 Pachypanchax playfairii | reverse complement strand
GACAGATGTATATCTGATGATTTATGGTAGTTTTATTTTTTCTCCATTTCCTTTCTGCCGCCCTGCAGCTCCTCTTTAATTTTTTAATAGCTTCATTTCTCCATGGTATTGTGTGTTTTGAACGTATATTTACAACTTTAAGTGGAGCCAGCAGGTCGAGAGCAGATTGAAGCCTACTGTTAAAATCATTCACGATAAAATCACAGGGGGCAGGTGAAGGTGTAGGAGGAAACTTTTTAAAAACTTCAAGAAAACCTGCAGCCACTTCAGGGGTTAGATGACGCTTCCTGACAGTTCTCACAGAGGTCTCTAATTGGATAAAACTGGTGATTTTGAAAAACACACAGTAGTGGTCAGAGACAGCCAAGTCAACAACAGAGGACACACTGGAGGACAGGCCGTACGTGATGACCAAGTCCAGAGTGTGCCCCATGTTGTGAGTAGGCTGCATGACATGTTGGCTAAAATCCATATAATTCAAAATATTCAAAAAATCTGTTGATAAAGGATCTAAAAGGTTATCTATATGTAGATTAAAATCACCAGCTAAAATTATCCTTTCATAAGAATTATGTAAAATTGATAAAAACTCTGAAAATTCAGGAATAAAAAGTGCATTCCTTTTCGGAGGTCTATAAACTGTGACACATAAAACCTGAGGAGAGCTAAAAACAGAGGCAGTGTATTCAAAAGTGGTAAAATTATCAAATAAAACAGGTTTGGCGGAAAGAGTTGATGAACTTATAAAAGCAGTTCCGCCTCCCCTCTGGCTGCTCCTCGTCGAATAAGAAAAGTTAAAATTAGGTGGAGAGGCCTCTGTAAGAACAGCAGGAGCATCTGCACTCAGCCATGTCTCCGTTAAAAATAAACAATGAAGATTATTGTCTAGGATCAAATCGTTTATTATAAAAGTTTTATTCAGCAGAGAGCGAACATTTAAAAGAGCCATATTAATAGTGGTTGGTGATGGAGTGACTGTATGATTGACTGTAGGTGAGATTTTTAGTAACTGTTTAAGATTATTTGGGTTGTATTTTCTTACTTTATGATTATTTCTTCGCTCTCTGCTGGCAATAACAGGTATGAATGAAGTGGGGTAAGGTCCAAGTCCGATATGTGAGTTACTGTTAAAATCAGGGTTGAGTTTATAGGAACAGGGACCGGCTGCACATCAGGATGTGATGGATGGGGCAGATAGGGCAGGAGCAGCTGGGGCCAGTGTGGTGGACAGCGGTGGGCGAGGGTATGCCAGGCTTAGTGCCAGCATACGTGTACCTTGTCTGTTAAGATGGAGTCCATCTGCCCCAAACAATTGACTCCTGCCCCAAAAAATGTTAAAATTGTCTATAAAACCAATATTGTGCATCACGGTAGCAGAGGAAAGCCAAGTGTTTAAAGAGAGCAACCTGCTGAATGTATTTATTCCTCTGCTGATGGTTGGAGTGGGGCCAGAAATAAAAACAGATAGGGGTTTGTCTTTTAAAAGGTTAAAAAGATGAATAAAATCCTGCTTTAAGAGCTCAGACTGCTGTTTACGAATGTCATTAGTACCACCATGAATTATGACTTTACTCACGGATGGGTGATGTTGGATGGAGTCCAGAATCTGTTCGGAAATGTCCTTTATTGTAGCTCCAGGGAAACAAAGGGTGACAGCTCCTCGCACCCTAATGTTCCGGATAATAGAATCTCCAATGATGAGAGTGCTGGGTGGATGGTGTGCAGGCTGATGCTGAAGATTCTGAGCAGAAGACCCCTCATTGACCCCACAGCCAAATACAGCCTATAACCGGTCCACATTTAAAACTAGAATTACACATTTAGGAAACTTTCATGTTTAGGTTAAATGTAACCAAAGTGTCTTTTCATAAATTGGAAACAAAGAAAATAAGTTAAATAAGTTAAACATGTTTGGGGATATATTTTGGACAGATTTTAAGGTTCTACAGTTGAGTTTAAAGTTTTAAGCGTTCTGGACTCAAGAGTCAACATCTGATCTTTTTAATGGATCTGCTTCTCTTTGTGAAGAATTTTTATTCTGGTTTGGATTCTGTGCACATTGATTTATTTTTGAGAATTTAGCCCTGTCCCAATACCCGCACTGCACCCTACGGTCTTCCACGAAGTGCACTTAGCAGAAGGGCATATAAGGGTTCGAAGTGCATAGTGAACAAGTGCACAAATTAGCAGTATTGGGACAATGAGCACTACGTGCCACAGCGTTCTTTCTCCATGACAACCAAAATGGCAGTACCGGTCGCTATTTGAACTATTTTCATACAAGAAATGATTTTAAAACTCCAACAAACATTTATTTTGAGGAGAATGAAGCGCAGGAACCAAATGAGGTGTATAAGACAGAATAAGTGATTAAACTGTTAGTATATCATGTCTTAAAACACACATCCGTACCATTATTAATTAATTATATTTTTTATCAGATATATGACACATCTATCCAACAGAGAATCAATCGATTGTAATTACACATCTAGATAATAAAATTAAATATTGATTATTTGCAGTCTACACTTGAGAAAACGTTTTTTTGGTCCGGATGGTTCAGCCATTTCTCCACTTCCTTCTTCTTCTTCTTCTTCCATCAAAATTTACACGCAGCAATGCATTGTGGGTAATACCCTTCACTGAAGTCAGCTCTGATGCGGACGTCGGCGAAGTGCGGAGCAAGGGTTCGAAAGGGGTGGAGCCAAGGGCACGACTCTCCACTCTTGGAGAATCGGGACACCCTACCCACTCGCGCCCCTCATCGGGAACGTGCATTCGAAGTGCGCAAGTGCGGGTATTGGGACAGGGCCTTTGTCACTTTTTGCCACTTGTTATGGTGTGTAACCATGGCAACGAGAGACTTCTTTACAAGAAAGAGCAGCTAATGGACATTTCTAAGGCCTGGATCCAGACAACCTAATCGATTGGTCCTTGCACCATTTCTGATCTATCGGGCAAATTTAATTAAAATCCATCCAGAAGGTTTTAAGTTATCTTGTCAACAAACAAACAGACAAACAAACAAACCCAAATAAAATAATTTCTGCCTTGGGGGTGGGGGGTTTAATCAGTGGGAGGAGTCTATTATTTTTGGTGTAGATCACAACATGGGGGGTGCAGTTGGACTGTGTTTTGTTCAACAAGCATAGCTTTATACTAACTATCACATACGCAGGACACCTTAAACTATAAGGCCTCCATATACTTTTAGGTTAGTCGCTTATTAGTTCCATATTATTTCTGACAAATATGCCAATTAATAATGTCAAAGAACTACACTATTTATATAGCTATTTAACCTAGTTGTGTAAAACACCCTTCGTTACTTAATAACTATAGAATTAGAAAAATTGCAAACCTAACAACCTGTCTTTGACCAATGTGTCTTTCTCACCTGGATCCTGTTCTGTCCTCATTCTCTTCTCCATCTCCCTCTCTGTACGTCTCTCTCCCTCTTTGTTCTTGCAATCAAGCCAAACATCAAGAACATCAAATTTAAAATCAGATATTTACATAAACACAAATTAAAAACACAAAAACATTTACTGTCAAACATCAAATCAGACTAAATGTTTATTTTCTAGATTAATAAATGTTTTTAAGAAATATTTGTTCAATTTAAGAAGAAAGAGAATTTGTCTGTATTTTTTAATTGCACCCAAATTGTATTTAAACTTGAGCCACACTCGTGGAGTTCCACAATTATTTTCCTGGTGTTTTGGTGGATTTCTCATGATTCTCTCATGTCAAAGAAAGAGGTTCAGTGTTTTGGGGGTGCTTTAATATGCATCTACAGGTGTTTCACCAATTAACTCAAATGGACTCTACTAACTTATCAGAAGCGTCTTAAACTGGAATCATCTGGAGTTGGATTTTTGATTAAAGGCACAATAAATGATGAAAATGATAAATACATAACAACTCTCTCTCTTTATTCTGACATGTAACTAATTCAAAATATGTCAATATTTATTTATCTAACATAAAAAGTTTACTCTAAATTGATGTTTAACAGTAACAACTTTTATGTTTTTCTTGAAGTATATTTAAATATCTGGTTACAACTGTGAATATACTACTGTATCTATAGTTCCCTTGTTTTGCATTGAAATATAATGAATGAGATATACAGCATAATATATATAATGACATTTACCTGAGTTTTTTTTCTTTGAAAGAAGCCACTACGTCCATTGTTGTGTACATCAGTACATAATTAAAACTGATTTAGGGAGTGCTTCATTTATGTGAAATAAACACAAAGATAAGCTAAAAACAGGATTGTTGTTCTGCTATTCATTTAGCTATTTGTTGATTAGCCCTAGCAGAGCTAGCAAAAATATTAAGAGCAAGACACGTAATATGTCACGTCAAGTGAGCAGCGTGACGTCAATCTTTGTGAAAAATCATCATATTTACATTATTTGTACGATATGAGTGATTTACTTTTTATACCTGGTCAGACTTCAGCTCGCTGTCTGCCTGCGCACTTTTCCAACAGCAGCCGAGTTTCCCTCCCTCACATGCGCTACAAAAAAAGCCTCGCGCCTAAAGTCGGATCATACCAAAATTAGGGGGGGGATTTGCAACTGTATGCCATGTGCTTCGAATATTGTGTGCAGTTTTGGCACTTTTTGTTTCATAAGGTTGTCAGTCAGGCAACTAACTTTGAAAAAATTGACAATCTCCAAAAGACTCAGGGCTTCTGAAAAAACAAGCCAGGCTTAAACCCAGTAAACCACCCTCCCGCTCAGCTGATGGTCTTTCCCACTATTGTACTAAACCGTTTACGAAGATGAGATGAGATAAGATAAGATAAGATAAACTTTATTGTCCTTGAAAGGATATTTGTCCTGGTCTACCTACAGTGCTACATCAACAACGGTAAAAACATAAACATATTGTGTATGTATGTCACATACATATGTGTTGTGTGTATTTGGGTTTTTTGTGCTACATGAAATAAATTTATATTGTTATGCTGATGATACTCAGTTATCAATGAAACCTGATTAATCCAGTCAGTTACTTATTCAAGTATCTTGTAAATAAAGTGAAAATTTGTTGCTCCACACTGTAAAATAGAATCACAGAGAATATGATGTAATTAATGCTGTAAAGCTTCATAAGCAGAATTGACTGTTGATGTTTGCTGCTGTTTCATTTTCTTATCCTTCCCACAGATATCCCAAGCCTGGTGAAGTCAGGAAGGACATCCAACTTAAAACTCATGCCAAATGAAAAATAATGCAAGTCACAAATTTGATTTCTGTATTGATTTCATATTCCGGAACAGCGCTATAACTGGTGGCAGCGTGTTTCACTGAGACATGGCTAAAGGGACATATCCTGGACTCCAGTGTGTCTCTGTCTGTCTCTGTTCAAACAATACGGACAGACAGAGATTTGAAGAGGAGCGAAAAAAGAAGAGGAGTTTGTCAGCTGATCACATCTGCAGTTACCTGTTGGGGGTGGAGCATCAGAGTATGTGACATGAAAAGGCTGAACAGATGGATAAGGAGGACTGATTCTGTCCTGGAGACTGAACTGGAGTCTCTTGAGTTGATTGTCCAAAGGAGGATGAAGAACATGATGGAAAACCCTCATCGTCCTCTTCAGAACACAGTAACTCAACAACAGAGTGTCTTCAGTCAGAAGATTCTTCATAATCCGCTGCAGCACAGACCGTTACAGGAGAACCTTCCTGTCCACAGCTAGAACCCTCTACAGGAGATCCTTCTTGTCTACAGCTAGAACCCTCTACAGGAGATCCTTCCTGTCCACAGCTAGAACCCTCTACAGGAGATCCTTCCTGTCCACAGCTAGAACCCTCTACAGGAGATCCTTCCTGTCCACAGCTAGAACCCTCTACAGGAGATCCTTCCTGTCCACAGCTAGAACTCTCTATGGCTCCCTGAAAAAGAACTGAGCTACAACAACACTTGAATTTTCCTTCGGGGATTAATAAAGTATTTTTGATTTGATTTGATTTGATTTGAATCGTTCGAGACCCGGTTTAACATGTATGGATAAACCAGCAGTCCAGGCACATTCAAGGTACATCCAAGTCAACAGGTAAGACTCGGTATGAGACCATAACCTGCAGTTTGAATCAGTCCTCTAACCAAATACAATCACTGGTTAACCGGATGTAAAAGTTTCTGAATGGAAGTACAGCCGCACAAATAAGCTGGTACCATGGATGGATGGATGGATGGATGATGGATGGATGGATGGATGGATGGTTGGATGGATGGATGGATGGATGATGGTTGGATGGATGGATGATGGATGGATGGATGGATGGATGGATGGATGGATGGATGGATGGATGGATGGATGGATGGATGGATGGATGGATGGTGGATGGATGCCTGTCTGTCTTCTATGTTAGTGAACCTTCTGAATGAGCTATTGAAAATCTTTGATGACAAATAAATAAATATTTTCTAGTTCCTGTGATAATTCAAATCATCAGTAATGATCAGGGGAGTTTAGACAAACAGTGTTTTTATATTGTGTCATCTGTAACTTTATTTTGACTGTGATTACAATGTTACACGTTAGTTTACAGGTAATCATGCCAGCTGTGGTTTCTACATCAACAATCAGTCGAGTTGAAGCAACGTATGATCTGACGGACCAGAACTGAGTCAGGATCTTCTGACTGCTTCATGAACCCAAGTGTTGGTTAAAACAGAGAGCAACAGAATATTAATACACTTTTTATTGCTTAAGCTTTTATTTCTATGTGCAAATGTAGCTGATGCTTAAAGATCAGAGCTTAATGGTAGAAACACAATGTTGTGATGATGGTGACCACAAGTAGGTCACCTGCCAGGTAGGAGAGGAGCGTGAATCAAAGCACATTATATACAGCAGACGTGTAAATAAATACTGTCATTTCTAAAAGGTTTGATTCAACAGTACTCACATTAGATCCTGCTATCAGATTTTATACGTTTGTGATGGTATTAATTTAAACTCTGTTTAGGACCAGATGCTCGTTATCCAAACAATTATTGAAAAATGGAACATTTAAAAGGACTTTATGTTTGTAACTAGATACACTGATATTTAATCAGTTTGACTGCAGTTGGTGGTTCAATCCAACATTAATGTGAGTAAAAGTCTGTTAGTGCTGAGTTAATGTTTGATCATATAAATTCAATATTCTGTTTCAGCTTCGAGCTGAAAGTTTGAATTCTGTTTATGTGGTCGTGATGTTTGACTGACTGCAGCATCATTAATAATACAGTCAAGCTGTAAGCTATAAGGGTCCAGCAGTGTAAATACTAACACTGGGTTTAATGTTAGATTCAAAAACATGTCAAAATGTTTAGAGTTGTTTTATTATCATGTTATTTAGCTCGTCTGTCTTCAGCAGATTAGTTTTCACTTTATAAAACTGGAAGCTGGATGTTTGTTTCCTCCTCGTGCCGTGGCAGTACGGGATCAGCTGATGTTCAAGATTCAGAAGAAAGAACTTCTATCGGTTCCACTTGGGGTTCAGTTGGTGGTGTGGAGATGTCCTCGATCTGCTCTGAATCTGGTTCCGTCACAACTACAGACACCTAATAACAGTCAGACAGAAAATACACTGTAAAAAACTGCTGTCTGTTTAACAGAATCATCATTAATAACTCCTGTTAGTATTAATGAGAATATAACATGTCCACAGACACAATTATGACTTTTAACTTATTAAAATACATTATTATTCTAAGTGGAGAAGGTGAATTTTAAAACACAATGAAAGCTTTAGTTCAAGTTAATAAATGTGTTCTAACCCACTGGATTGTTTTATTGTTCTGCTGACATCATGATTATTAACTCTTTAGAAAATGGATTCACATCAATTAAAGGCTTAAAACTGATAAATTCTTATCGTCCATCTTCTTCTGCTTCTCCATCGTTTGGTCACAGTCACAACAGGTTCAGGAGAGAAACCCAGACCTCCCTAACCCCAACAACACTCTCCAGTTCTTCATGGAGGATCTCGAGATGTTCCCATTCCAGAGAGGACATCTAATCCCTCCTTGTTCTGGGTCTGCCGGGGGTCTCCTCCCAGTGGGACTTGTCCAGAAAACCTCCATTGGTGAGGAGACCAGGCGGCATCCTGATCAGATATCAGAACCGGCTCAGCTGACTCCTTTCTATGTGAAGGAGCAGCAACTCTATTTCAAGCTCCCTTTAGATGACAGAGCTCCTCCCCTTATCTCTAAGGCTGACCCCGCCCCCTACAGAGGAAGATCATTTCAGCTGTTTGTATCCAGGATCTGATTCTTTAGGTCAGGATCCAGATCTCATGACCAGGTGAGGGTCAGAACATAGACAGACAAGTAAATCCAGAGCTTTAACTTTCAGCTCCTTCTTCACTTCAACAGACTGAAGCAGCATCTTCATCGTTGAGGATGAAGCTCTAATCCATCGGTCCATCTCCTGCTCCATCCTGCATCACTCAAACACCAAACTTAAACTCCTCCAGACAAAGACTCACCTCCAACCTGAAGGAACATTTCATCTTTTTCCAGTTGAGAACCAGAACCTCAGACTTTAAGGAACTGACTCTCATCCCAGCTGCTTCATACTCAGCAGTAAACTGCTCCAGTTCATGCTGAAGGTCACGACTTGAAGAAGCCAACTGAACCACATCATCTACAAAAAGTAGAGATGAGGTTCCCAGACCAGACCCCGTCCTCGCCACGGCTACACATTGACATCCTGTCCATGAAGATCTGTGACAAGGAGCAACCTGGAGAAGTCCAACCTGCTCAGGGAACGAGCTCGACTTACTGTAATGAATCAGTCTGTCAGTCCAAGTTTAGTAGTTTTAACAGTTCACAGTCTATATATGGTCATGTTACTTCCTGTTCTGCACCCCTTGTAATCAAGTCTTTATCTGTCTGGTTAAGATCTGAAACCAAGACGTCAGCAGCTCAGATTAATGTTCTGTTGTGTTTTTGTTCTGTTATCATGGAGTTATCGAGCTGGTTCTGTTCATCTGACCACGACCTGTCTGCTCCTCGATGGACTGTCTTGTTCCTTCATGTGGACACTCTGTTGTCCACAGAGAAGTGTTCCACTGAGCTTTTCTTCTTAATAAACATTATTCTTTAAACCACGTGACGTCCCTCTCTGTTCCTCTGCATCTTGAGTTCAGCCATTATTCCATTCATGATGACACAACTCCTGCTTTGTTTGTACAAGGACCAGCAACCCACAAGCAGAGGAAGCAGCTGCTTAGGGTCCCGTGACCACTAGGGGGCCCCAAGAGCAGTTCATGACAGAGCCCACTTCACTGGGCAGGTAAGGCAGGACATGACGTCTCTCAGCACAAAGAACACACTGATGGAAATGGGCTAAAATCCTCTGAACAGGTTAGCTAACCTGCACAGGTCAGAGAGACAGAACCTGCATTACATGTGACAACAGTCCACACAGACAGGTGGTACCTGAGACGGCTCAGCTGCTGCTTGAGGAGTCTGGACAGCCTGCATGGCAGGTGCAGGTGGGGGGCGTGTCTGAGGATAGACGGGCCTCTGGCTGGAAGCCTGGAAGAGACACATTAAAACACACAGAGGAAACTACTAGAAACAAGAAGAATCTGTTTGATCAGGTGATTTTTTTGTTCCACCATAAGAATGTTTATAATCACTTTGAAACATTAACAGACTTCAAAATGTTCATTGACCTTATCACTGTTCACACCAGACCCAGGTGTACCAGTCTTACAGGCTCAGTTAATTACACCTGGTGTGGTCACATGACTCTGATCAGGTTAGAGGATGTAGGTTATTAAATAATTCAAAGAAGAGTCACACACAGTCCAGGATCTCAAGGGAGGTAAGATGACGGGCCATCAGACTGACACCAGCTGCTCTCAGAGCGTTACCCCAACAGGCTAACACACAGGTACAGATACACACACACACCTTTGGTACAGGATATGGTCGATTCTGGTTGAAAACAGTTCTGAGAAATAATATCAGTTGTTTAAAACTGGACTTTCAAAACAAGTTCATTTGGGTTCATATAAGAGACAGTTCAGGATACTATTGCATAGTGTGTTAAAACTAAAGACAATTCAAACTACCACAGTAACAGCTGAATAAGTAACAGGAAGCTGCTGCTACAGCTGACACAAGCTCAACACACCTGGAAATATATCATCTCTGTAGTTTGGGGGTGAGTGGAGCCCCCTAGTGGTCCGCCACAGTCTCTACATAGTTCCTGCAAACAGGTTCACTATCTGTCTGTCTGACTCTCTATCTGTCTCTCTGCCCTGAGCAGGAAGAGGCGGGGCTAGACAGTGAATGAATAGAGTTGAAGTGCTGTGACCTGCTGCAGGTTCTAGTTTCAGTTAGTTTGTTTACAGAAAAATCCTTTCATGCCAGTAAAGTTCTCTTTAAACACAGTAAATAGATTAAAACTAAAGAAAACTAGAGACCTCACCTGGTTTCCACCAGCAGCAAGAACACTGAGTCCAAACAGCATGGCAGTGATACAGATTAACAGCTCAAGCACCAGAAAAATAACCAGAGTTCCAAGAATTCCATCGATCAGCAGCTGAGAAGCAAAACACACACGTACATATATCAGAAGACCAGATTACCTTTATCCAGACAGGATTTATAGAAAATACACACACACACACACACACACACACACACACACACACACACACACACACACACACAAGTGTGTTTTGTTATCCTTATGGGGACCGTCCATTGACTTCCATTGATTTTAGTAACTAGATTTATACCTAACCCAAACCCTTTTCCTAACCTTAACCATTACTGATCTATAACTAACCCTAAGACTAACTAAAACTCTATTCACACCATACCTATAAACCTAACCCCTAACCCTAAAAAGGGGAGTCCCCCTCATGGGGACCAGGCTTCGGTCCCCACAAGAACCCTCGGACCCCAGAAAGATAGTAAAAGTCAGGAAACGGGTCCCCAGGAGGTCAGAAATACAAACCCACACACTCACACACACACACACACACACACACACACACACACACACACACACACACACACACAAGTGTGTTTTGTTATCCTTATGGGGACCGTCCATTGACTTCCATTGATTTTAGTAACTAGATTTATACCTAACCCAAACCCTTTTCCTAACCTTAACCATTACTGATCTATAACTAACCCTAAGACTAACTAAAACTCTATTCACACCATACCTATAAACCTAACCCCTAACCCTAAAAAGGGGAGTCCCCCTCATGGGGACCAGGCTTCGGTCCCCACAAGAACCCTCGGACCCCAGAAAGATAGTAAAAGTCAGGAAACGGGTCCCCAGGAGGTCAGAAATACAAACCCACACACTCACACACACACACACACACACACACACAAGTGTGTTTTGTTATCCTTATGGGGACCGTCCATTGACTTCCATTGATTTTAGTAACTAGATTTATACCTAACCCAAACCCTTTTCCTAACCTTAACCATTACTGATCTATAACTAACCCTAAGACTAACTAAAACTCTATTCACACCATACCTATAAACCTAACCCCTAACCCTAAAAAGGGGAGTCCCCCTCATGGGGACCAGGCTTCGGTCCCCACAAGAACCCTCGCACCCCAGAAAGATAGTAAAAGTCAGGAAACGCGCCCCCAGGAGC
>SSNP01000091.1:466899-487461 GCA_006937955.1 Pachypanchax playfairii | reverse complement strand
CAGAGCAGACCTTGGTCCAGCCCCCCCCCCACACACACACACACACACACACACACACACACACACACCTGTCTGATGAAGGTATTAGTTGTAACAATATTCAGTCACTTACTTTACACTTTTGCTCGATCAGCCCGGTGCATTTTCTGAAACAATGTTGCTGCAGTAGACAGTAAAAACAGAGAAACAGGAAGTCTGCTTCACACCACGTTCTGTCACTTAGTGATGATATTAAAGAAATAATGTCCAGATGTCAGTGATTGCACTGATATATTTAACCTAAACAACACTTAGACACTAATGATCCACCTGAATGTGGAAATTTATTCTGTTTCCCCTAAAAATACATTCCAACATTCCATCTATTATTTATTTTACTTTATTACATGCTACATACTTAAACATTATGTTATCATGTGATATTTGTTTAGCATTAGTGGTGTATAGTTGTGAGAACAGCTGGGGGTCCTGACAGAACACCTCCTCTCTCTGATTCTTCTTCTCTCCTTTTCTTTGTGCTGTTGGAGTCCACCTTACTCCTTAACCCCCCCCCAAAGGTTTTACTGACCATTCAGAGCATTTTTACACAACTTACATTCACACACTACACTTAGAAAAGTCAGAGGGGGCGGGGCTACATGTGGAGGAGGGAGCTGGAATCAAACCACCGACCTTCTGATTGAAAGAAGACTGCTCTTCCTCTTGAGCCACAGCTGCACGTGCAAAAGTTTTATTAGACACTAAAACATAAAGGACTAGTTTGGCTTTTATTTTGAAAAGAGAAAAAAATCTGCATCTATTCTGAGAGAGAAAAGGGAGGTTGTGTTAAAAATCCTTAATGTGACGTTATTAAATGTTAAATTTCAGCATCATTTCAGTCACTTTATGCAGCTGAAATCTTTCCAATCATCTCAATTTATTTTAGTTTTTTGTTCCCCGAGCTTTTACTCTGAAGCTTCTTCTTTATGTCACTTATTTCATCACTTTTAGTCTCATTTTGAATAAATTCAATATTCATTTCTTCTGCAGTTTCCACCAAACACACTTTCCTTTTCTGATTGTCTACAAGAATTAAAATGTTGATTCACAAAGTTTTTCATTGTTGCTAAACTTCTGCTGAGGTTCAGGAACCCGAGTCCCTCTGGACTGGACTGGGTAGGTCTGGACTGGACTGGACTGGACTGGACTGGACTTGACTGGACTGGACTAGTTTGGACTGGACTGGACTGGGTAGGTCTGGAGTGGACTAGACTGAACTGGACTAGACTGGACTGGACTGGACAGGTCTGGATGAGTTTGGACTGGACTGGACTGGACTGGACTGGACTGGACTGGACTAGACTGGACTGGAATGGACTGGACAGGACAGGTCTGCAGTGGACTAGACTGAACTGGACTAGACTGGACTGGACTGGACAGACTGGACTGGACTGGTTTGGACTGGACTGGACTGGGTAGGTCTGCAGTGGACTAGACTGAACTGGACTAGACTGGACTGGACTGGACAGGTCTGGATGAGTTTGGACTGGACTGGACTGGACTGGACTGGACTAGACTGAACTGGACTGGACTGGACTAGTTTGGGGACTGGACTGGGTAGGGACTGGACTGGACAGGGACTGGACTGGACAGGTCTGGATGAGTTTGGACTGGACTGGACTGGACTGGACTGGACTAGACTGAACTGGACTGGACTGGACTAGTTTGGACTGGACTGGACTGGGTAGGTCTGGAGTGGACTAGACTGAACTGGACTAGACTGGACTGGACTGGACAGGTCTGGATGAGTTTGGACTGGACTGGACTGGACTGGACTGGACTAGTCTGGACTGGACTGGGTAGGTCTGGAGTGGACTAGACTGAACTGGACTAGACTGGACTGGACTGGACAGGTCTGGACTGGACAGGTCTGGAGTGGACTAGACTGGACAGGTCTGGACAGGACAGGTCTGGAGTGGACAGGTCTGGAGTGATGCTGTTAACTACTGACATTAAAACCTTATGAAGGTTGTAGTTTTACAGTCAGACCATCGTTGGTTGGTGGACGGTGGACGGTGGACAGTGGACGTAAACACGGCGAGACAGAAGCAGAAATCTACAAACAGGAAGTTTAAGCACGAGAGAGTTTTTGTTTGAGCAGAAAGAAACAGAGTAACTTTAGAACTAAACATGAAAAGCATCATGTTGAACTTCCTGTTTGTTCCTCTGATGGGTGGAGCTTCTCACTACGGGAACGCCCTCCTGGTCTGATTCTCCTTCACCTTTAAAATCCTTTAATAAAAACAACAAACTGTCTAATTATAAGCATTTTAATAATGTTTTACATCATCTGTTTTTACCTTATCGTGACCTGGAGCACTTTCAAATCTACCTAAATATAAAATATACTATCATATTTATCTTTATTATTACACTAACATTATTAATTTAAAGTAAACGTGAATTTGTGTATTTCTATATGAAGCTATCAGTTGAGTATTTCAGTAAATATTTAGCTTATTAACGATATTTTGGCACTTTTTAGATTTGATTAAATTCCTTTGATTCAGTCTCAATATTTTTCTGCCTGCAAACATTGTTTCAGTCCTGCACCAGGCAAAAATCCTGGATTTACAAAACTAGCAACGTAGAATGGAAACGGTGCCAATTTTAGATTTAGGGATGTTGTAAAGGTCCGATATCACTTCAGTGAGTTTCCAGGTGAAACATCTACAGATGTTATTCTGATTTACTGACTGTTAATCTATTTAATCATTTTAAAGCTTTAACTTAAAGGAAGTGTGTGTGTGATTTAAAAGCAGTACCACGGCGTGCAGCTCCAGTCTGCGGCAGTGTTCACAGTGGTAAGAATCCTGACGGTACGGGAGATGTTTGGACATGAGACCCAGAGCAGCAGTAGCAAAAGCAGCACTGATGAGATGAAGTACCAGGACACATTTCACCTGCAAATACAAACAGTAATTATATATTTATATACAGGAACAGGAATTTCTGCTTTATGCTGCATCATCTCTTAATTTTAATCAAAGTTTCTGTTTAAAATATTCCAGTAGTTTTTAAAACTACATCAGGAGTTTACTGTCATTGTACCGTTTACAGTCTGTCTGCAGGTAAATAGTTTAGTGTCCATCCCTGAGACACTAAGACATTTGAATGTCCTCTTATTGCTTGACTACAGCATAGTGAAGTCATATCTGCACGTCAAACCAAACATCACTCACTTTCTGTATTCTGAGTCACGACATTGTGTCAGGCTTCTAAATTATATCAATTTATTCAATTTACAAGAAATTAGAAACTTTTTCATCTTATCAGAGCAGCTAAACATCTACGAAACATCTGAGAACAGGATTAAACAAAAACACCAGCTCATACAGTGTCTTTAGGAAAATAAGAGCGTGATTAAATGTGAATAATCACATGATCTTGTTATACGTCATCATATGTTTATAAAGTCATTAACAAGGTTTTAACAAAAAGAAAAACATTTTGAAGCTCAACAATAAAATGAAGCTCGTGCACTTTGTGATGAATAAACAAGTCGTCTGGTTCTATAACAGGTGTGTGATATGTGCATCAGAAATCTCTAATGTTATATAGAATGATGTGCTTTGATCTTTAGTTCATCTTAATGGTTCTGGATGTTTCCCCTCTCTCTCTCTCTCTCTCTCTCTCTCTCTCTCTCTCTCTCTCTCTCTCTCTCTCTCTCTCTCTCCATCTGATCTGCTTTTAACTGACAAGCTAAACGGTACCAACGGGTTCAGGTGTTTCTTCACCAGTTTGGAACCAACGCTGTGAAACTAGAGACTGAATGTTTAAACAATGTGAAGAATCTATGATTCATCATGAAACCTGTTGGAATGTGAATCCGACTCACCCAGAACAGAGTAGGTCTCCTACCACTGTGGACCAGGACTGAACCAGACAAGGTCACCTGTATAAAACACACTTAGACTGAGGTACAATCAATATGAAAACCTTAAAGATTAAAAATCAAACTGTCAACACAGACAGATCCAACTTTTCCAGAAGACTCCTGACTGACCTGGATGACTACAACCAGGAAAAGAGCCACATCTCCTGTGAAGTGGACCTCATGGAGCTGGAGGACAGAACCACTCAGACAGAGGATCAAAGCTCCAATCACTATCTGGATAGCCTGGTAGGGTACGGGTTGCAGTTAGGGTCAAAAATGTCTCACATAAATAACGTCTGGTTGCTGCTCCATGCTCACCCCCAGAGTCTTAGGCTCCATCTTGAGGTGGGACTGCAGCTGACCTGCAGACAGGGTCCCTGCAGCCGGCATCGGGTCTTTATCGTTATGAGACATCTTAAAGCTGAAAGAGAAACAGGAAATATTCCATCCAGGTTAAAGTTTACACAACCTCCTTCAGCAGCAGTAACTCAGTAATCATCTTCTGTTGGACCTCATCGGTCTCTCACTGGGAATTCTGTCCTGCTCTTCACAGTGTTGACCCAGTTCTTACCTGTTCAGATCTCTAAAGGTTCCACCAGTCAGGTTCAGGTCTGGACTTTACTCAGACCATTGCAGAACACTGACTCCGTTCTGTTGTTAGATGATACCCGGGCTAACATTACTCTGGCTTCCTGGAAAGAACCTGGAGTTACTTTTGACCAGGAGTTCCTCCAGCCCCAAACAGAGAGAATGTCTCAGGACACCATAATGTCCTCGTGTAAGACAAAGAGAACTGCAGAGAGAGAATATCAGATGCAGTCTGATATGGTTCAGATAGATCTCTCTCTGAAAGTACCTGCAAAAACTAGAAAATCCCTCATAGAGCTCAGACCAGGTACCTCAGTTCACCTCAACAATAAGAGTCTCTTTGTTGAATCGACATGATCAGATTCATTGATCATTAAAACACCTCTAATAATCAGATTGATATTGATCTGATTATTAGTTCAGTAGCTCCAGAACTTTAGAAGGAACATCAGATCTGTTCCACACGTCTGATTCCAGAGTCTCGACTATCAGCTGGTGTTTGTTGTTTATAACATCAGCTGTTCTGACCGTGAGAAAAAATCTGAAGGTTTTTTATTTTCTGGATCAAAGTATCCAGACGTTTATCCTTGATCCAGATCAGACCTTGATCCAGATCAGTCCTTGATCCAGATCAGTCCTTGATCCAGATCAGTCCTTGATCCAGATCAGACCTTGAGCCAGATCAGTCCTTAATCCAGATCAGTTCTTGATCCAGATCAGACCTTGATCCAGATCAGACCTTGATTCAGATCAGACCTTGATCCAGATCAGACCTTGATCCAGATCAGACCTTGATTCAGATCAGACCTTGATCCAGAGCAGACCTTGATCCAGAGCAGACCTTGATCCAGATCAGACCTTGATCCAGATCAGTCCTTGATCCAGAGCAGACCTTGATCCAGATCAGACCTTGATCCAGATCAGTCCTTGATCCAGATCAGACCTTGATCCAGATCAGACCTTGATCCAGATCAGTCCTTGATCCAGATCAGTCCTTGATCCAGATCAGACCTTGATCCAGATCAGTTCTTGATCCAGATCAGACCTTGCTCCAGATCAGACCTTGATCCAGATCAGTCCTTGATCCAGATCAGACCTTGATCCAGATCAGACCTTGATCCAGATCAGTCCTTGATCCAGATCAGACCTTGATCCAGAGCAGACCTTGATCCAGATCAGACCTTGATCCAGATCAGTTCTTGATCCAGATCAGTTCTTGATCCAGATCAGACCTTGATCCAGATCAGTCCTTGATCCAGAGCAGACCTTGATCCAGATCAGACCTTGATCCAGATCAGTCCTTGATCCAGATCAGACCTTGATCCAGATCAGACCTTGATCCAGATCAGTCCTTGATCCAGATCAGACCTTGATCCAGATCAGACTTTGATCCAGATCAGACCTTGATCCAGAGCAGACCTTGGTCCAGATCAGACCTTGATTCAGATCAGACCTTGATTCAGATCAGACCTTGATCCAGAGCAGACCTTGATCCAGATCAGACCTTGATCCAGATCAGTCCTTGATCCAGATCAGACCTTGATCCAGATCAGTCCTTGATCCAGAGCAGACCTTGATTCAGATCAGACCTTGATCCAGAGCAGACCTTGATCCAGAGCAGACCTTGATCCAGATCAGACCTTGATCCAGATCAGTTCTTGATCCAGATCAGACCTTGATCCAGATCAGTCCTTGATCCAGAGCAGACCTTGGTATCATGTAGAACCTGTTGGGAACTCTTCCTGTATTTTTAACATTGATTGTGAAGTTACATGCAGATTTTAACAGACAGACAGACAGACAGTCAGTCAGAGAGACAGACAGAGAGACAGACAGACAGACAGACATGTTCATGTTTAAAGAATGATCCATGTAGTGAGTTCTGTTCGGGGCAGGATGCTGCAGTGAGACTTGGCTCTGATCCAGGATGCTACCCGGAGAACTCAGAACACTCAGACACCACAAACATTTACATGTTTCTCTGTAAATATCACCGTGTTCAGGATCGAACCTTTTATTAGAGATGCGTTCATGATGGAAAACTAAACAAACCCTGAGATCTCTTCGGATGTTGGACCGAACTATCCCGACTCAGCCATTTTGGTTTCGGGTGAAGGACACTATCATAGAGGATCTTACCTGCGTGATGCTGCTCGTCCTGTCTCCTTGTGTCCCGTGCAGTCAGAATGGTGCAGCTGTTCTGCAGGATGCTGCAGGGTGTGTCCAAGTTCATGCAGTTCTCATGCACGACTGCAGACACGCCAGAAGAGTGTGCACACAGCTCCGGTTGCGTAAGATCTGGAGGTGACTTCCTAACATGTAGACCTGGACGCTGTCTGTCTGCGTCTGTCTGTCGGTCGGTCGGTCTACCTACTCATGTATATTTTGTTACACTAAGTTACAACAATATGTAATTTTCCTCAACAAAGTATTTGAATTGGATATATGTATATAAACAATCCCCTATAATTTCTGTATTCTATTTATATTTATAGTAACTCACCAAATAAACGTGTCGTAATTGGGACGTATTGTGACGTATATGTGACGGATTCCTGGTCCATCCAAGAGCTAAAAGATAAGAACCAACTGCTTCAAGGAGGTTCTGTCCAGTACCGAGTTAGAATAAAGTCCAAATGCATCAAACTGTCTAACAGCATCAAGTTTTAACAGGATTTCCTCTTTTCTATAGAGCTTTAATAGGAGGGTTTTTGGCAGATTGTGTTGCCATGGTAACGTCAAACATCAACTAAATGTAATAGGACATATTCTAAAATATCAGTTACTTCTCTGTAATGTGTCTCTCTCCGTGTTTAAATATTCACATCAACATGTTCATCTGATGACATCACAACATGGCCGACAGTTCACTTACCGTTTCAACTCATGTGGTTTTATAATTCTTTAATCTATCATTATTAATATTACACGAAAAAAACAAGTTCTTTATGTCAAACTGAATCATCTAAAGGAAACACTCAGTGGAACAACTACAACCAAACATGTAGAAAGCATCCAAGGCACATTGTGCAACACCATCACACACATCTGACCCCCCCCCTCCCCGCCATGTGAAGACCTTTTAAGGCTGATTGTTGTTGATGTTTTAAACTGTTCTGTATTTAGTAAACAGCTGTTACAGTCTCGTGACTTCAAGCTGCAGCAGATGAACTCAGACGACAGGAAGTATAAAAACTACTGAACATTAACATGTTTTACTCATTTCATTTTACGTTCATGTTCAGGCACCCAGAGGACCCCAGAGGACTTTGTACCATGGCGTTCCAAACTAAACCCCGCCTCCACTGGGCGGACTGACAGAAACCGGGCCGTCGCTGGTACCTGTGGTTCTGAAACTCCTGCTCAGATGGGGATATTTGGCAAATGTTGTCTGGAGTCTGTAAGTGTCCCATTACAAGCCAGTCCACTGGACTGTCCACTCTGCAGCGCTTGACCGTTGCGTTTATTGAAGAACTCGTTTCCCCTCAGGGTCTCCTGTTCATCAGACGTCCTCCTGTCAGGGTCTCGGGTCGGAGGTCCTGCTTGGGGAGCTGTTCTACTCCGACATCGCTGTTTGATGACACACAGAGTCATTGTGATCAGCAGACTGAAGCAGAGAACAAGCAGAACAGACACGATCACCAGTTCCTTCAGGTAGCTAGGACAACGTGCTAACAGTAGGGGCTCGCCATCAGGAAGTCCCGCCTCTCTGTGCCCCGGCGCTGCAGTCCACACAGTCAAGTTCCTGCCCAGCTTTTGGGTGGTGATCTGTGTGTCTGCTTGTCTTGATTCTGTTATTTTGGGCCAGCTCCCTGCAGAGGTGTGTGGTCCAGGTCTGGTGGCAGCCTGAGTGGTGGACCCGTCTCGTGTATGAACCTGGGTGTAGCTGGTTGGAGTCTGAGCCATGGGATGGCTCTTCTGCTTCACGTGATAGATGGCCATGGTCTGCTGGTAGCCGTTCTCTGTGGACAGGCAGAGGTAGTGGCCCAGCGTGGCTGGAGTGGCCACGAAGTTCAGACTCTCGTCGTCCATCTGTAGGTACAGATCTGAGGACAGTCGGCTGTTAGGACGCTCCCACAGCTGCTTGGACAGCTGAGACGCTGCTGGACACTGCAGCCGCACCACTTCATTCAGTGATACGGACACCAGCTCACCTGCAGGACACGAGGGGGACATACAGATTACACCTGACTCACCACCAGCAGATCCTCCAATACTTACAGCTAGTTTGGATGTTCAGTAGTTACATGTATCAGAATCATTATTTTAAAAGTAAATATCTGCTGAGACGGTGGATTTAGGGGTTTTATCAGGGTTTGTGTCTGCAGCAACACTTACCAGGCGGCAGCTTGTTTGGACCAAACTGGCTTCTTTGTGTTAATGAAATGCTGTTACACAATTCTTCAGCATTCCCTCCATCTACATCCTGGACCCTGAGGAGGATCAGATCCCAGTTACACAGAGAACTCAAGTGTTCCTGGTTTTAACTCTGTCTGATCTCATCACTGCAGCTTCTCCTCCAGTAGTTCATCTAACAGACCGCAGCATGTGAAGGTCAGGAGGTCCTCTGTAACAGACAGTGGAGTTCTTTCTCCAGCAGAATCCCATTGATTCACTATCATAAAGACCGTTTCAGGGACATCATGTGTCCTCCACTGTCTGAACATGATTACAACCATGTAAATCCATCATCCAACCGTCATGGACAACATGGACGCAGGACAACATGGACAACCAGCAGGATCTGACTGACCAGCAGAAAACTGGCTGGTGCAAAAAAACATTTCTAACAAATTCTGATTTACAAACTAATAGCTGAAATAAATTAGCCTGAGATCAGTCAGTACCACATCACATCCAGCAGGTGGCACTAAAACACCTTTAAATAACTAGCCCGGTTCAAACAGTGACTTTAATTAAACACAAGGGTACACAAACTAAATCCACTCATTCATAAACACTATTATTATTATTCAGTCGGTTTATTTTTTATATATTTTTATGAGCAGCTGCACAAACCTGAGGAGCATCACATGATCTCATCAGCTGATTCAGCTACAGCAGCCAATCAGAACACCAACAACTTCACACTTCATTTATTTTTTACTTTCATTTCACTTTAAAACTGAAACGACCAGAAAAACCAACCTAAAACACCACGAGACTGTAAAGAGAGATTAGCATTAGCATTAGCATATCACACATCACTCACATGGCATCAACATGATTAGTTGATAGGTAGCCAGGTATCATCAGCAGACAGGAAGTCTCAGTGTTTCTATTACCTGGACTATTTCTATCCAATCCTACGGTCAGACAGGTGTCACATGACCATCGTCTGGTTAGTGTTGTCTGCTGGTTGGTTAAGAACCAGATTCCAGTTACATTATTAACCATGTGCCAGTTACTGAACTCATGTTATCAGCTCTGTCCATGTGAGAAACCACGCGTTCTCCAACAGAACCACACGTTCTCCAACAGAACCATACGTTCTCCAACAGAACCACACATTGTCCAACAGAACCACACCAGACCCACACGTTCTCCAACAGAACCATACGTTCTCCAACAGAACCACACATTGTCCAACAGAACCACACCAGACCCACACGTTCTCCAACAGAACCACACATTGTCCAACAGAACCACACGTTCTCAGACAGAACCATACGTTCTCCAACAGACCCACACGTTCTCCAACAGAACCACACATTGTCCAACAGAACCACACGTTCTCAGACAGAACCATACGTTCTCCAACAGAACCACACGTTCTCCAACAGAACCACACGTTCTCCAACAGAACCACACTAGACCCACACGTTCTCCAACAGAACCACACATTGTCCAACTGAACCACACCAGAACCACACGTTCTCTGACAGAACCATACGTTCTCCAACAGAACCACACCAGACCCACACGTTCTCCAACAGAACCACACTAGACCCACACGTTCTCCAACAGAACCACACATTCTCCAACAGAACCACACATTGTCCAACAGAACCACACCAGACCCACACGTTCTCCAACAGAACCACACGTTCTCCAACAGAACCATACGTTCTCCAACAGAACCACACATTGTCCAACAGAACCACACCAGAACCACACGTTCTCTGACAGAACCACACCTTCTCCGACAGAACCACACGTTCTCCAACAGAACCACACTAGACCCACACGTTCTCCAACAGAACCACACTAGACCCACACGTTCTCCAACAGAACCACACATTCTCCAACAGAACCATACGTTCTCCAACAGAACCACACATTGTCCAACAGAACCACACCAGACCCACACGTTCTCCAACAGAACCATACGTTCTCCAACAGAACCACACATTGTCCAACAGAACCACACCAGCCCCACACGTTCTCCAACAGAACCATACGTTCTCCAACAGAACCACACGTTCTCCAACTGAACCACACCAGAACCACGCGTTCTCCAACAGAACCACACGTTTTCCGACAGAACCACACGCTCTCCGACAGAACCACACGCTCTCCGACAGAACCACACGCTCTCCAACAGAACCACACGTTCTCCGACAGAACCACACGCTCTCCAACAGAACCACACGTTCTCCAACAGAACCACACTAGACCCACACGTTCTCCAACAGCACCACACGTTCTCCAACAGAACCACACTAGACCCACACGTTCTCCAACAGAACCACACATTCTCCGACAGAACCACACGCTCTCCAACAGAACCACACGTTCTCCAACAGAACCACACGTTCTCCAACAGAACCACACGTTCTCCGACAGAACCACACGCTCTACGACAGAACCACACGCTCTCCGACAGAACCACACGCTCTCCGACAGAACCACACGCTCTACGACAGAACCACACGCTCTCCGACAGAACCACACGCTCTCCAACAGAACCACACGATCTCCAACAGAACCACACTAGACCCACACGTTCTCCAACAGAACCACACGTTCTCCAACAGAACCACACGTTCTCCAACAGAACCACACGTTCTCCAACAGAACCACACGTTCTCCAACAGAACCACACCTTCTCCGACAGAACCACACGCTCTCCAACAGAACCACACGCTCTACGACAGAACCACACGTTCTCCGACAGAACCACCCGTTCTCCAACAGACCCACACGTTCTCCAACAGAACCATACGTTCTCCAACAGAACCACACCAGACCCACACGTTCTCCAACAGAACCACACTAGACCCACACGTTCTCCGACAGAACCACACGTTCTCCAACAGAACCACACGTTCTCCAACAGAACCCCACGTTCTCCAACAGAACCACACGTTCTCAACAGAACCACACGTTCTCCACAGAACCACACTAGACCCACCCGTTCTCCAACAGAACCACACATTCTCCAACTGAACCACACGTTCTCAGACAGAACCATACGTTCTCCAACAGAACCACACGTTCTCCAACAGAACCACACGTTCTCCAACAGAACCACACTAGACCCACACGTTCTCCAACAGAACCACACTAGACCCACACGTTCTCCAACAGAACCACACATTCTCCAACAGAACCACACATTGTCCAACAGAACCACACCAGACCCACACGTTCTCCGACAGAACCACACATTGTCCAACAGAACCACACGTTCTCCAACAGAACCATACGTTCTCCAACAGAACCACACATTGTCCAACAGAACCACACCAGACCCACACGTTCTCCGACAGAACCACACATTGTCCAACAGAACCACACGTTCTCCAACAGAACCATACGTTCTCCAACAGAACCACACGTTCTCCAACAGAACCACACGTTCTCCAACAGAACCACACATTGTCCAACAGAACCACACTAGACCCACACGTTCTCCAACAGAACCACACAGAACCACACGTTCTCCGACAGAACCACACGCTCTCCAACAGAACCATGCGTTCTCCAACAGAACCACACGTTCTCCAACAGAACCACACGTTCTCCAACAGAACCACACGTTCTCCGACAGAACCACGCGTTCTCTGACAGAACCACGCGTTCTCCGACAGAACCACACGCTCTCCGACAGAACCACACGCTCTCCAACAGAACCACACGTTCTCCAACAGAACCACACGTTCTCCAACTGAACCACACCAGAACCACGCGTTCTCCAACAGAACCACACGTTCTCCAACAGAACCACGCGTTCTCCGACAGAACCACACGCTCTACGACAGAACCACACGCTCTACGACAGAACCACACGCTCTCCGACAGAACCACACGCTCTCCGACAGAACCACACGCTCTCCAACAGAACCACACGCTCTACGACAGAACCACACATTCTCCGACAGAACCACACATTGTCCAACAGAACCACACGTTCTCAGACAGAACCATACGTTCTCCAACAGAACCACACGTTCTCCAACAGAACCACACCAGAACCACCCGTTCTCTGACAGAACCATACGTTCTCCAACAGAACCACATGTTCTCCAACGAACCACACCAGAACCACACGTTCTCCAACAGAACCACACGTTCTCCAACAGAACCACACGTTCTCCAACAGAACCACACGTTCTCCAACAGAACCACACCAGACCCACACGTTCTCCGACAGAACCACGCGTTCTCCGACAGAACCACGCGCTCTCCGACAGAACCACGCGCTCTCCGACAGAACCACGCGTTCTCCGACAGAACCACACGCTCTCCAACAGAACCACACGTTCTCCAACAGAACCACACGTTCTCCAACAGAACCATACGTTCTCCAACAGAACCACACATTGTCCAACAGAACCACACCAGACCCACACGTTCTCCGACAGAACCATACGTTCTCCAACAGAACCACACATTGTCCAACTGAACCACACGTTCTCAGACAGAACCATACGTTCTCCAACAGAACCACACGATCTCCAACAGAACCACACGTTCTCCACCAGAACCACACGTTCTCCAACAGAACCACACGTTCTCCAACAGAACCACACTAGACCCACACGTTCTCCAACAGAACCACACTAGACCCACACGTTCTCCAACAGAACCACACATTCTCCAACAGAACCACACATTGTCCAACAGAACCACACTAGACCCACACGTTCTCCAACAGAACCACACAATATCCAACAGAACCACACAAGAACCACACGAACACCAACAGAACCACACGTTCTCCAACAGAACCACACGTTCTCCAACAGAACCACACGTTCTCTAACAGAACCACACGTTCTCCAACAGAACCACACTAGACCCACACGTTCTCCAACAGAACCACACTAGACCCACACGTTCCCCAACAGAACCACACATTGTCCAACAGAACCACACATTGTCCAACAGAACCACACCAGACCCACACGTTCTCCAACAGAACCACACATTGTCCAACTGAACCACACGTTCTCAGACAGAACCACACGTTCTCCAACCGAACCACACTAGACCCACACGTTCTCCAACAGAACCACACTAGACCCACACGTTCTCCAACAGAACCACGCGTTCTCCAACAGAACCACACGTTCTCCAACAGAACCACACGTTCTCCAACAGAACCACACGTTCTCCAACAGAACCACACCAGACCCACACGTTCTCCAACAGAACCACACTAGACCCACACGTTCTCCAACAGAACCACACGTTCTCCAACAGAACCACACGTTCTCCAACAGAACCATACGTTCTCCAACAGAACCACACATTGTCCAACAGAACCACACCAGACCCACACGTTCTCCAACAGAACCACACTAGACCCACACGTTCTCCAACAGAACCACACTAGACCCACACGTTCTCCAACAGAACCACACATTCTCCAACAGAACCACACATTGTCCAACAGAACCACACCAGACCCACACGTTCTCCAACAGAACCACACATTGTCCAACTGAACCACACGTTCTCCAACAGAACCATACGTTCTCCAACAGAACCACACGTTCTCAAACAGAACCACACGCTCTCCAACAGAACCACACGTTCTCCAACAGAACCACACGTTCTCCAACAGAACCACACGTTCTCCAACAGAACCACACGTTCTCCAACAGAACCACACATTGTCCAACAGAACCACACCAGACCCACACGTTCTCCAACAGAACCACACTAGACCCACACGTTCTCCAACAGAACCACACATTGTCCAACAGAACCACACGTTCTCCAACAGAACCATACGTTCTCCAACAGAACCACACATTGTCCAACAGAACCACACCAGACCCACACGTTCTCCAACAGAACCACACATTGTCCAACAGAACCACACGTTCTCCAACAGAACCATACGTTCTCCAACAGAACCACACGTTCTCCAACAGAACCACACGTTCTCCAACAGAACCACACGTTCTCCAACAGAACCACACTAGACCCACACGTTCTCCAACAGAACCACACTAGACCCACACGTTCTCCAACAGAACCATACGTTCTCCAACAGAACCACACATTGTCCAACTGAACCACACGATCTCAGACAGAACCATACGTTCTCCAACAGAACCACACGCTCTCCAACAGAACCACACGTTCTCCAACAGAACCACACTAGACCCACACGTTCTCCAACAGAACCACACGTTCTCCAACAGAACCACACGTTCTCCAACAGAACCACACGTTCTCCAACAGAACCACACGTTCTCCAACAGAACCATACGTTCTCCAACAGAACCACACATTGTCCAACAGAACCACACCAGACCCACACGTTCTCCGACAGAACCACGCGTTCTCCGACAGAACCACGCGTTCTCCGACAGAACCACGCGCTCTCCGACAGAACCACACGTTCTCCGACAGAACCACACGTTCTCCAACAGAACCACACGTTCTCCAACAGAACCACACATTGTCCAACTGAACCACACCAGAACCACACGTTCTCTGACAGAACCATACGTTCTCCAACAGAACCACACGTTCTCCAACTGAACCACACCAGAACCACACGTTCTCCAACAGAACCACACGTTCTCCAACAGAACCACACGTTCTCCAACAGAACCACACTAGACCCACACGTTCTCCGACAGAACCACGCGTTCTCCGACAGAACCACGCGCTCTCCGACAGAACCACGCGCTCTCCGACAGAACCACGCGTTCTCCGACAGAACCACGCGTTCTCCGACAGAACCACGCGTTCTCCGACAGAACCACACATTCTCCAACAGAACCACACATTGTCCAACAGAACCACACCAGACCCACACGTTCTCCAACAGAACCACACATTGTCCAACTGAACCACACCAGAACCACACGTTCTCTGACAGAACCATACGTTCTCCAACAGAACCACATGTTCTCCAACTGAACCACACCAGAACCACACGTTCTCCAACAGAACCACACGTTCTCCAACAGAACCACACTAGACCCACACGTTCTCCGACAGAACCACGCGTTCTCCGACAGAACCACACGCTCTCCGACAGAACCACGCGTTCTCCAACAGAACCACACGTTCTCAAACAGAACCACACGCTCTCCAACAGAACCACGCGTTCTCCAACAGAACCACACGCTCTACGACAGAACCACACGCTCTCCGACAGAACCACGCGTTCTCCGACAGAACCACACGTTCTCCAACAGAACCACACGTTCTCCAACAGAACCACACGTTCTCCAACAGAACCACACATTGTCCAACAGAACCCCACCAGACCCACACGTTCTCCAACAGAACCACACATTATCCAACAGAACCACACGTTCTCAGACAGAACCATACGTTCTCCAACAGACCACACGTTCTCCAACAGACCCACACGTTCTCCAACAGAACCACACGATCTCCACCAGAACCACACTTTGTCCACCCGATCCACACCAGACCCACACGTTCTCCGACAGAACCACACATTGTCCAACAGAACCACACGTTCTCCACCAGAACCATACGTTCTCCAACAGAACCACA
This sequence comes from Pachypanchax playfairii, assembly GCA_006937955.1. Lineage (NCBI taxonomy): Eukaryota > Metazoa > Chordata > Actinopteri > Cyprinodontiformes > Aplocheilidae > Pachypanchax > Pachypanchax playfairii. The sequence goes on along the minus strand of SSNP01000091.1, from coordinate 471,023 downwards.
CGTTCTCCAACAGAACCACACATTCTCCAACAGAACCACACATTGTCCAACGTACCACACCAGACCCACACGTTCTCCAACAGAACCACACGTCCTCCAACAGAACCACACGTTCTCCAACAGAACCACACTAGACCCACACGTTCTCCAACAGAACCACACTAGACCCACACGTTCTCCAACAGAACCACACATTCTCCAACAGAACCACACATTGTCCAACAGAACCACACCAGACCCACACGTTCTCCGACAGAACCACACATTGTCCAACTGAACCACACGTTCTCAGACAGAACCATACGTTCTCCAACAGAACCACACGTTCTCCACCAGAACCACACGTTCTCCAACAGACCCACACGTTCTCCAACTGAACCACACCAGAACCACACGTTCTCCAACAGAACCACACGTTCTCAAACAGAACCACACGCTCTCCAACAGAACCATGCGTTCTCCAACAGAACCACACGTTCTCCAACAGAACCACACGTTCTCCAACAGAACCACACGTTCTCCAACAGAACCACACTAGACCCACACGTTCTCCAACAGAACCACACGTTCTCCAACAGAACCCCACGTTCTCCAACAGAACCACACGTTCTCAACAGAACCACACGTTCTCCGACAGAACCACGCGTTCTCCGACAGAACCACACGCTCTCCGACAGAACCACACGCTCTACGACAGAACCACACGCTCTCCAACAGAACCACACGCTCTACGACAGAACCACACATTCTCCGACAGAACCACACATTGTCCAACAGAACCACACCAGAACCACACGTTCTCCGACAGAACCATACGTTCTCCAACAGAACCACACCAGAACCACACGTTCTCCGACAGAACCACACCAGAACCACACGTTCTCCGACAGAACCACACGTTCTCCAACAGAACCACACGTTCTCCAACAGAACCATACGTTCTCCAACAGAACCACACTAGACCCACACGTTCTCCAACAGAACCACACTAGACCCACACGTTCTCCAACAGAACCACACGTTCTCAAACAGAACCACACTAGACCCACACGTTCTCCAACAGAACCACACATTGTCCAACTGAACCACACGTTCTCCGACAGAACCATACATTCTCAAACAGAACCACATGTTCTCCAACAGAACCACACCAGAACCACACGTTCTCCAACAGAACCACACGTTCTCAAACAGAACCACACGTTCTCAAACAGAACCACACGTTCTCCAACAGAACCACACTAGACCCACACGTTCTCCAACAGAACCACACATTCTCCAACAGAACCACACGTTCTCCAACAGAACCACACGTTCTCCGACAGAACCACGCGTTCTCTGACAGAACCACGCGTTCTCCGACAGAACCACACGCTCTACGACAGAACCACACGCTCTACGACAGAACCACACGCTCTCCAACAGAACCACACGTTCTCCAACAGAACCACACTAGACCCACACGTTCTCCAACAGAACCACACATTCTCCAACAGAACCACACGTTCTCCAACAGAACCACACGTTCTCCAACAGAACCACACGTTCTCCAACAGAACCACACTAGACCCACACGTTCTCCAACAGAACCCCACATTCTCCAACAGAACCACACATTGTCCAACTGAACCACACGTTCTCAACAGAACCACACGTTCTCCGACAGAACCACACGCTCTACGACAGAACCACACGCTCTCCGACAGAACCACACGCTCTACGACAGAACCACACGCTCTCCGACAGAACCACACGCTCTCCGACAGAACCACACGCTCTCCAACAGAACCACACGCTCTACGACAGAACCACACGTTCTCCGACAGAACCACACATTCTCCGACAGAACCACACGCTCTCCAACAGAACCACGCGTTCTCCGACAGAACCACGCGTTCTCCAACAAAACCACACGTTCTCCAACAGAACCACGCGTTCTCCGACAGAACCACGCGTTCTCCGACAGAACCACACGCTCTCCAACAGAACCACACGTTCTCCAACAGAACCACACGTTCTCCAACAGAACCACGCGTTCTCCGACAGAACCACACGCTCTCCAACAGAACCACACGTTCTCCAACAGAACCACACGTTCTCCAACAGAACCACACGTTCTCCAACAGAACCCTGCTCAGGGGCACCAGCTCATCTTTATATTTGGAAGTAATTAGATTTTGATATAAAATAAAACGTCTTTCTGGCAGAAACTAGTCTGTAAATAAAGTCTCATGAAACCTGATCAGGGTTTTGGTGTTGATCATGTTCCAGTAATAACATCCTGTTTATACTTGCTGTAGGACTCACAGATGTCTCTGAGCTTCAGAGACCTCCACACAGGTCCTGCTGACCGGGTCCCAGCCACAGAAGGGGTCTCGGGACAGAACACACTGAGAACAGGTCCAGTAGTACGAACAGTTGGACGACGGGATCCTCACAACACCTTCTGATGTGCCGACATAAACCATCGCCTGCGTGGGACAGAATTCAATCAGAACTTTTATTACAGAATCAGAACATCTCAGAGGTTTAATACAGTCAGACTTCACACAGAAGTTTAATAATAATATTCAAATAACTGAATGAACATCATCATGTAGAGAGAGACACAATTACTCATGTCCAAAACTCAAATAAATAAAGCTGAAACTCCCGGGGAGTCAGACCTCGTCTCATTCTACAGGTCCTTTTCTTTGGATTTGACGGGTCGGTGATGAAGAACATCTGGATCTTTGGAAGGAGAGTGGTTTAAAACTTTTGCACAGGTTTATGTTGTTGGGTTGAGGAGATCCACATCATGAGCAACATGTCTGTTTATAAAAGGTGTTTCTGATCTTAAAGACTTGCAGAAGGTTAGTTTAGCTGCTATTACCATGTATCTGACAGACACACGCATGTAACATGACAGACACTTCACATGTAAAGTTCAGTAACTAGTAACTAGAGTAGTAACTAGTAACTAGAGCAGCAGCTCTGTAACACGAAGCAAACATGGCTGCAGTAAGGTAGCAAACGTTTGGTCACTACCAGAGTAAATAAGAGCTGCAGCTGCTTGATGTTCTAACTCGTGTTGTTCAAGCTGCAGCTCAGTGGAGGATCCTCCTCAGTGGAGGATCCTCCACTGAGGAGGATCCTCCACTGAGGAGGATCCTCCTCAGTTCCTACTGCAAGAACACGTAAATAAAATATCGAAGAAGCTGTTTAAATATTGTGTTCTTAGTGATGATGTTGCAATGAAACATTTATTGTAACATCATCTACATGCACAGAGTCCTCATAAACCCCCCTACTGCCTCCTCAGAGTCCTCACTGCATCCTTACAGTGTCTTCACAGTCTTCACGACGTCCTCACAGCCCCCTACTGTGTCCTCAGAGTCCTCAGTGTCCTTCCAGCGTCCTCATGGCATCCTTGCAGCGTCCTCATGGTATCCTCAGCGCCCTTCCAGCGTCCTCATGGTGTCCTCATAGCGTCCTTGCAGCATCCTCATGGCGTCCTCATAGCGTCCTTGCAGCATCCTCATGGCGTCCTAATAGCGTCCTTGCAGCATCCTCATGGCGTCCTAATAGCGTCCTTGCAGCATCCTCATAGCATCTTCATGGCGTCCTTGCAGCGTCCTCATAGCATCTTCATGGCGTCCTTGCAGCGTCCTCATAGCATCTTCATGGCGTCCTCACAGCTTCACACATTTATTGTGACACACGTAAGGTCTTTTCAGGTTTCAGAACTGATGTCCAGCAGAAACATGAAGCCTGTTTAAAGGAATCAGTTCCTGGACATGAAGGAACTTTGTGACTTTTCAGAAGCAAATAAACACGTCAACTAACTCAAACACACAAATCGGCCCCATGTTTCATTAAACAAATTTAGAATGTCTCTAAATGTTTAAACAAAATCTGATAGAAAATCTGAAACTAAAATAAGAACTGATCCATGTCTCCGTGTGTCTCCATATGTCTCCGTGTGTCTCCATATGTCTCCGTGTGTCTCCATATGTCTCCGTGTGTCTCCATATGTCTGCATGTGTCTCCGTGTGTCTCCATGTATCTGCATGTGTCTCCGTGTATCTGCATGTGTCTCCGTGTGTCTCCATGTGTCTGCATGTGTCTCCGTGTGTCTCCATGTA
>SSNP01000091.1:439399-459399 GCA_006937955.1 Pachypanchax playfairii | reverse complement strand
CAGTTACAGTGGGGCAAAAAAGTATTTAGTCAGCCACCAATTGTGTAAGTTCTCCCACTTAAAAAGATCAGAGAGGCCTGTAATTTTCATCATAGGTATACCTCAACTATGAGAGACAAAATGAGGAAAAAAAATCCAGAAAATCACATTGTCTGATTTTTAAAGAATTTATTTGCAAATTATGGTGGAAAATAAGTATTTGGTCAATAACAAAAGTTAATCTCAATACTTTGTTATATAGCCTTTGTTGGCAATGACAGAGGTCAAACGTTTTCTGTAAGTCTTCACAAGGTTTTCACACACTGTTGCTGGTATTTTGGCCCATTCCTCCATGCAGATCTCCTCTAGAGCAGTGATGTTTTGGGGCTGACGCTGGGCAACACGGACTTTCAACTCCCTCCAGAGATTTTCTATGGGGTTGAGATCTGGAGACTGGCTAGGCCACTCCAGGACCTTGAAATGCTTCTTACGAAGCCACTCCTTCGTTGCCCGGGCGGTGTGTTTGGGATCATTGTCATGCTGAAAGACCCAGCCACGTCTCATTTTCAATGCCCTTGCTGATGGAAGGAGGTTTTCACTCAAAATCTTACGATACATGGCCCCATTCATTCTTTCCTTTACACGGATCAGTCGTCCTGGTCCCCTTGCAGAAAAACAGCCCCAAAGCATGATGTTTCCACCCCCATGCTTTACAGTAGGTATGGTGTTCTTTGGATCCAACTCAGCATTCTTTCCCCTCCAAACACGACAAGTTGAGTTTCTACCAAAAAGTTCTATTTTGGTTTCATCTGACCATATGATGTTCTCCCAATCCTCTTCTGGATCATCCAAATGCTCTCTAGCAAACCGCAGACGGGCCTGGACGTGTCCTGGCTTCAGCAGGGGGACACGTCTGGCACTGCAGGATTTGAGTCCCTGGCGGCGTAGTGTGTTACTGATGGTAGCCTTTGTTACTTTGGTCCCAGCTCTCTGCAGGTCATTCACTAGGTCCCTCCGTGTGGTTCTGGGATTTTTGCTCACCGTTCTTGTGATCATTTTGACCCCACGGGGTGAGATCTTGCGTGGAGCCCCAGATCGAGGGAGATTATCAGTGGTCTTGTATGTCTTCCATTTTCTAATAATTGCTCCCACAGTTGATTTCTTCACACCAAGCTGCTTACCTATTGCAGATTCAGTCTTCCCAGCCTGGTGAAGGTCTACAATTTTGTTTCTGGTGTCCTTTGACAGCTCTTTGGTCTTGGCCATAGTGGAGTTTGGAGCGTGACTGTTTGAGGTTGTGGACAGGTGTCTTTTATACTGATAACGAGTTCACACAGGTGCCATTAATACAGGTAACGAGTGGAGGACCGAGGAGCCTCTTAAAGAAGTTACAGGTCTGTGAAAGCCAGAAATCTTACTTGTTTGTAGGTGACCAAATACTTATTTTCCACCATAATTTGCAAATAAATTCTTTAAAAATCAGACAATGTGATTTTCTGGATTTTTTTTCCTCATTTTGTCTCTCATAGTTGAGGTATACCTATGATGAAAATTACAGGCCTCTCTGATCTTTTTAAGTGGGAGAACTTACACAATTGGTGGCTGACTAAATACTTTTTTGCCCCACTGTAAATATATAATAATTATAAAAACATAAAAAGAACCACGACACAGCAAAACAACGACAGGGACAGAAGGTGGATGGATACACGCACGTACACTTACCACGCAGATCTGAGAGACACGGGACACAATAAATTTATCTATGAACTTATACTCTCTGCCCACTTCACTGAAGAAAAAGTAGATCTTCTCTTCATGTGGAATAAAGCTGGAGCTGATGAACGTTGGATCTAAAAAAACAAGATGAAAGTTGGACAAAAGATTCTTCTTAGCAAGTAATACTCAAATGTCTTAAATGAAGTTAAGAAATAAAGTTCCTGTTTGCTAATTAAACATCATATTTATGCCCCGCCCCATTTTCTCTATAAGAAACAAATGGAGCAGCAATGGTCTTCTGGTACCTGGAGGATGCTGAGACAGCTCTACAGTCTAGAATACAGACTCTACAGTCTAGAACACAGACTCTACAGTCTAGAATACGGACTCTACAGTCTAGAATACGGACTCCACAGTCTAGAATACAGACTCCACAGTCTAGAACACAGACTCCACAGTCTAGAACACAGACTCTACAGTCTAGAACACAGACTCTACAGTCTAGAATACGGACTCTACAGTCTAGAATACAGACTCTACAGTCTAGAATACAGACTCTACAGTCTAGAATACAGACTCTACAGTCTAGAATACAGACTCCACAGTCTAGAACACAGACTCCACAGTCTACAACACAGACTCCACAGTCTAGAATACGGACTCCACAGTCTAGAACACAGACTCTACAGTCTAGAACACAGACTCTACAGTCTAGAATACAGACTCTACAGTCTAGAATACGGACTCTACAGTCTAGAATACAGACTCTACAGTCTAGAATACAGACTCTACAGTCTAGAATACAGACTCTACAGTCTAGAATACAGACTCCACAGTCTAGAACACGGACTCCACAGTCTAGAACACAGACTCTACAGTCTACAACACAGACTCCACAGTCTAGAATACAGACTCTACAGTCTAGAATACAGACTCTACAGTCTAGAATACAGACTCTACAGTCTAGAATACGGACTCCACAGTCTAGAATACAGACTCTACAGTCTAGAATACAGACTCCACAGTCTAGAATACAGACTCCACAGTCTAGAATACAGACTCTACAGTCTAGAATACAGACTCCACAGTCTAGAATACGGACTCCACAGTCTAGAACACAGACTCTACAGTCTACAACACGGACTCTACAGTCTAGAATACAGACTCTACAGTCTAGAATACAGACTCTACAGTCTAGAATACAGACTCTACAGTCTAGAATACGGACTCCACAGTCTAGAACACAGACTCTACAGTCTACAACACAGACTCCACAGTCTAGAATACAGACTCTACAGTCTAGAATACAGACTCTACAGTCTAGAATACAGACTCTACAGTCTAGAATACAGACTCCACAGTCTAGAATACGGACTCCACAGTCTAGAACACAGACTCTACAGTCTACAACACAGACTCCACAGTCTAGAATACAGACTCTACAGTCTAGAATACAGACTCTACAGTCTAGAATACAGACTCTACAGTCTAGAATACGGACTCTACAGTCTAGAATACAGACTCTACAGTCTAGAATACAGACTCTACAGTCTAGAATACAGACTCCACAGTCTAGAACACGGACTCCACAGTCTAGAACACAGACTCTACAGTCTACAACACAGACTCCACAGTCTAGAATACAGACTCTACAGTCTAGAATACAGACTCTACAGTCTAGAATACAGACTCTACAGTCTAGAATACAGACTCCACAGTCTAGAATACGGACTCCACAGTCTAGAACACAGACTCTACAGTCTACAACACAGACTCCACAGTCTAGAATACAGACTCTACAGTCTAGAATACAGACTCCACAGTCTAGAATACAGACTCTACAGTCTAGAATACAGACTCTACAGTCTAGAATACGGACTCCACAGTCTAGAACACAGACTCTACAGTCTACAACACAGCCTCTACAGTCTAGAATACAGACTCTACAGTCTAGAATACAGACTCTACAGTCTAGAATACAGACTCTACAGTCTAGAATACAGACTCCACAGTCTAGAATACGGACTCCACAGTCTAGAACACAGACTCTACAGTCTACAACACAGACTCCACAGTCTAGAATACGGACTCTACAGTCTAGAATACAGACTCTACAGTCTAGAATACAGACTCTACAGTCTAGAATACAGACTCTACAGTCTAGAATACAGACTCCACAGTCTAGAATACGGACTCCACAGTCTAGAACACAGACTCTACAGTCTACAACACAGACTCCACAGTCTAGAATACAGACTCTACAGTCTAGAATACAGACTCTACAGTCTAGAATACAGACTCTACAGTCTAGAATACAGACTCCACAGTCTAGAATACGGACTCGACAGTCTAGAACACAGACTCTACAGTCTACAACACAGACTCCACAGTCTAGAATACAGACTCTACAGTCTAGAATACAGACTCTACAGTCTAGAATACAGACTCTACAGTCTAGAATACAGACTCCACAGTCTAGAATACGGACTCCACAGTCTAGAACACAGACTCTACAGTCTACAACACAGACTCCACAGTCTAGAATACAGACTCTACAGTCTAGAATACGGACTCTACAGTCTAGAATACAGACTCTACAGTCTAGAATACAGACTCTACAGTCTAGAATACAGACTCTACAGTCTAGAATACGGACTCCACAGTCTAGAAGACAGACTCTACAGTCTAGAACACAGACTCTACAGTCTAGAATACAGACTCTACAGTCTAGAATACAGACTCTACAGTCTAGAATACAGACTCTACAGTCTAGAATACGGACTCCACAGTCTAGAATACGGACTCCACAGTCTAGAACACAGACTCTACAGTCTAGAACACAGACTCTACAGTCTAGAATACGGACTCTACAGTCTAGAATACAGACTCTACAGTCTAGAATACAGACTCCACAGTCTAGAACACAGACTCCACAGTCTAGAATACAGACTCTACAGTCTAGAATACAGACTCCACAGTCTAGAATACAGACTCTACAGTCTAGAATACGGACTCCACAGTCTAGAATACGGACTCTACAGTCTAGAATACAGACTCTACAGTCTAGAATACAGACTCTACAGTCTAGAACACAGACTCTACAGTCTAGAATACGGACTCTACAGTCTAGAATACGGACTCCACAGTCTAGAATACAGACTCCACAGTCTAGAATACAGACTCTACAGTCTAGAACACAGGCTCTACAGTCTAGAATACAGACTCCACAGTCTAGAACAAAGACTCCACAGTCTAGAATACAGACTCCACAGTCTAGAATACAGACTCTACAGTCTAGAACACAGGCTCTACAGTCTAGAATATGGACTCTACAGTCCAGCACACGGACTCTACAGTCCAGCACACGGGCTCTACAGTCCAGCACACGGGCTCTAAGCACACGGACTCTACAGTCAAGCACACGGACTCTACAGTCAAGCACACGGACTCTACAGTCAAGCACACGGACTCTACAGCACACGGACTCTACAGTCCAGCACACGGACTCTACAGTCAAGCACACGGACTCTACAGTCAAGCACACGGACTCTACAGTCAAGCACACGGACTCTACAGTCAAGCACACGGACTGTACAGCACACGGACTCTACAGTCCAGCACATGGACTCTACAGTCCAGCACACGGACTCTACAGTCAAGCACACGGACTCTACAGTCAAGCACACGGACTCTACAGTCAAGCACACGGACTCTACAGTCCAGCACACGGACTCTACAGTCAAGCACACGGACTCTACAGCACACGGACTCTACAGTCCAGCACACGGACTCTACAGTCCAGCACACGGACTCTACAGTCAAGCACACGGACTCTACAGTCCAGCACACGGACTCTACAGTCCAGCACACGGACTTTACAGTCCAGCACACGGACTCTACAGTCCAGCACACGGACTCTACAGTCCAGCACACGGACTCTACAGCACACGGACTCTACAGTCAAGCACACGGACTCTACAGTCCAGCACACGGACTCTACAGTCCAGCACACGGACTCTACAGTCAAGCACACGGACTCTACAGCACACGGACTCTACAGTCCAGCACACGGACTCTACAGTCAAGCACACGGACTCTACAGTCAAGCACACGGACTCTACAGCACACGGACTCTACAGTCCAGCACACGGACTCTACAGTCAAGCACACGGACTCTACAGTCCAGCACACGGACACTACAGTCCAGCACACGGACTCTACAGTCCAGCACACGGACTCCACAGCACACGGACTCTACAGTCCAGCACACGGACTCTACAGTCCAGCACACGGACTCTACAGCACACGGCCTCTACAGTCCAGCACACGGACTCTACAGTCCAGCACACGGACTCTACAGTCCAGCACACGGACTCTACAGTCCAGCACACGGACTCTACAGTCCAGCACACGGACTCTACAGTCCAGCACACGGACTCCACAGCACAAGGACTCTACAGTCCAGCACAGGGACTCTACACTCCAGCACACGGACTCTACAGTCCAGCACACGGACTCTACAGTCAAGCACACGGACTCTACAGTCAAGCACACGGACTCTACAGCACACGGACTCTACAGTCCAGCACACGGACTCTACAGTCCAGCACACGGACTCTACAGTCCAGCACACGGACTTTACAGTCCAGCACACGGACTCTACAGTCCAGCACACGGACTCTACAGTCCAGCACACGGACTCTACAGTCCAGCACACGGACTCTACAGCACACGGACTCTACAGTCCAGCACATGGACTCTACAGTCAAGCACACGGACTTTACAGTCCAGCACACGGACTCTACAGTCCAGCACACGGACTCTACAGTCCAGCACACGGACTCTACAGTCCAGCACACGGACTCTACAGCACACGGACTCTACAGTCCAGCACACGGACTCTACAGTCCAGCACACGGACTCTACAGTCCAGCACACGGACTCTACAGTCAAGCACACGGACTCTACAGTCAAGCACACGGACTCTACAGTCAAGCACACGGACTCTACAGTCAAGCACACCGACTCTACAGCACACGGACTCTACAGTCCAGCACACGGACTCTACAGTCAAGCACACGGACTCTACAGTCAAGCACACGGACTCTACAGTCAAGCACACGGACTCTACAGTCAAGCACACGGACTCTACAGCACACGGACTCTACAGTCCAGCACACGGACTCTACAGTCCAGCACACGGACTCTACAGTCAAGCACACGGACTCTACAGTCAAGCACACGGACTCTACAGTCAAGCACACGGACTCTACAGTCAAGCACACGGACTCTACAGTCAAGCACACGGACTTTACAGTCCAGCACACGGACTCTACAGTCAAGCACACGGACTCTACAGTCCAGCACACGGACTCTACAGTCAAGCACACGGACTCTACAGCACACGGACTCTACAGTCCAGCACACGGACTCTACAGTCCAGCACACGGACTCTACAGTCCAGCACACGGACTCTACAGTCCAGCACACGGACTTTACAGTCAAGCACACGGACTCTACAGCACACGGACTCTACAGTCCAGCACACGGACTCTACAGTCAAGCACACGGACTCTACAGTCCAGCACACGGACTCTACAGTCAAGCACACGGACTCTACAGTCCAGCACACGGACTCTACAGTCCAGCACACGGGCTCTAAGCACACGGACTCTACAGTCAAGCACACGGACTCTACAGTCAAGCACACGGACTCTACAGTCAAGCACACGGACTCTACAGTCAAGCACACGGACTCTACAGTCAAGCACACGGACTCTACAGTCCAGCACACGGACTCTACAGCACACGGACTCTACAGTCCAGCACACGGACCTACAGTCCAGCACACGGACTCCACAGCACAAGGACTCTACAGTCCAGCACACGGACTCTACAGTCCAGCACACGGACTCTACAGTCAAGCACACGGACTCTACAGTCAAGCACACGGACTCTACAGTCCAGCACACGGACTCTACAGTCAAGCACACGGACTCTACAGCACACGGACTCTACAGTCCAGCACACGGACTCTACAGTCCAGCACACGGACTCTACAGTCCAGCACACGGACTTTACAGTCCAGCACACGGACTCTACAGTCCAGCACACGGACTCTACAGTCCAGCACACGGACTCCACAGCACAAGGACTCTACAGTCCAGCACACGGACTCTACAGTCCAGCACACGGACTCTACAGCACACGGACTCTACAGTCCAGCACATGGACTCTACAGTCCAGCACACGGACTCTACAGTCCAGCACACGGACTCTACAGTCCAGCACACGGACTCTACAGTCAAGCACACGGACTCTACAGTCAAGCACACGGACTCTACAGTCCAGCACACGGACTCCACAGCACAAGGACTCTACAGTCCAGCACAGGGACTCTACAGTCTCAGATAAATATTTTACATCTTCCAGTGAGTTCAATGATAAAATGCAGCTTGTTATTCAAGTGTATCCATGTTTTCTTTGTTTTTTAAACGTTTATTTCAGTAATGTTGATTATGACTTTTTATCATTAACTTTTATTTTTTGTCAGATGTGAAAAAATATCAGAACAAAAAGGAAAGAAGACAATCAGCCATCGGTTGTCCTGATTTATAAAGATCGTATCAGCCTCAGAGAAACCAACATCAGCTGATCTCTGCCAAACCTGGAGTGTGGATCCCTTTTCAGTTAATGTTTCTTCATAACTGCAAGAGAAACTTCACTCACCCTCAAGCCATCCTAAAGTATCATCTAACTTCAGATCAACACGACTGCCTTCACTCAGGTGACGGGAGATGACGGGTCGATTCCCTCGGTAGTCCGCCACCGTAGCTGTATAAAGTTCACCATCTGAGAAACAGAAGAGATGTTAATAAACTAAATAACAACAACATTACATCCGTATGACATCATCAGCTTGTGTTTGTCATAAGATGGATCTGTTTCAGTCTTTGTTAAGGGTTCTAGAATTCATCTGATATTAAAGATCTTATTGTTCTAGATGTTCCTAACAGAACACTCTCAGACTGCAGGTCTGCTTCTGGTTCCTAGAGGTTCTAACAGTAGAACAGGAGGAAGAGCTTTCAGTTATCAGGCTCCTCTCCTGTAGAACCAGCTTCTACTTTTTATCCATCAGACAGAAACTCTGTGTAGCTTTAAGATGGAAAATTAATGAATAAATTCCCAGGTAAAGAAAAACAATTAAATGACTCGTTTTCTCATATTGTGACACCAGAAGTCATCAAGGACTCAGAATATAAAAGAATTATTGTCACAGTCGCAGAACTTAGAAGAACAACCATCCGGCTAGTCAACACTCGCTCGAGGCTTTTAGCTCCTCACAGATGTTCTACAGCGGGAGACGTATGGACACATGCTACATCCTTCTGTTATTAAAAGATCTTCACAGAACAGTCACTGAATTCTTGTTATTTTGATTTAAACTAATTTATGCAGGTTAGGATTTGTGCTTTTACTGTTTTAAAGCTTTTTGTTGGCAGCAAGTTGAGAACTGCATCATACAGACAGGTTTGCTTCATCCTTGAAGGAAGAAGGTTAAAGATGAGACATTTACTGTGATGTCACAGTCAGAATGGGACTGATATCCATAATGAGACTTTTTATTCCTGTGAAGCTGAACTGTAGCTGTAAGTGAGTCAGTTCCAAACAGTTTAAACTTCTTTCCTCCAACAGCATCAACATTCTTCTTTTTGATCTTTATGGGATGTCACAATGAGAAAACAACTCATTTATTTGTTTCTGTTGGTCTTTTAAATTATTCTAATGTGAAAGAAATTCAAAGTATTTTAAAATTGTGTTTGTTTTTCAATGTAACCTCTCATTTTAACAGAAAAATCAAATATGTTCTTCTTTTGTTTTTCATCCTGGTTTCTGATGAGGAACATCTCCAGTTCCACCTGAGATGAGACACTTTAATTATACCTGCAGCGGCTGACAGTGGAGCTGCAGAGCTACATGCTGGTTAGTTGATGTTTCTAAGGCGTGTTTAACATCACAACAGAAAACTGAGTAATTAAACCAGACAGTCTTTGAAGCTTTAATCAGCAGCAGCTGCCTTACCCACAATGATAGCGGTGTTGAGCTGGTACGGATCATACGGGCAGCGACCGCGTCCTTCATCAGTGCTTGAACCCATTGTCAGAGTACTGGAGTGCTGGAAGGAAATAAATTCAGACTCAGTGTCTTACATGATAAGACGTTTCTCAGGTCAAAAATAAGTCTCTATAAAACAAGAACCAGAACTACCCAGTATAAGACCTGCACTACCGGTCCGGGGGGGGGGGGGGGGGGGGGCGTGCACCTGCTAGCTTTATGTATGTTTTCTGATCAGCGAGTGATATCACAGTAGAGTCATGCCTGTGTGAAGAACTTACAATGTAGGTGCAGCGTGGACTGAAGGCAAAAGTTCCACAGGCGTAGATGTGACTAGCGTTCAGGAACTGGAGCACACGGATAAAGTTTGGACAGTCGGCCTAAAAACACGAAGTTAATGAAGATTAAAAACCTCATTCAGCTCATCATTTAGTGAAAGCACATGATTTTATAACTCCTACACATAACACAGTTTAACATTCATGTCCTTCCTGTTGAGGAACCAAAGTGGATTCTTCAAGTCCTGGAAGCTGCGAGGTGGAACCTCCATGAAACCAGCAAATCCCCGTCAGCGTGGCAGGAAGTCTCGACCTGCTGTAGGAGGTAACTAACGTCACGGGACGTCTTTCAGGAACCACATTTAGTTTGGAGGTAAAAACAAAGTCGCATCCCGAAATCACATGATCAAAGCATCGAACTGCCCCCCCCACCCGCATCATCTGCAGCTCTCTGCAGGCAACTCGTCTTCATGATGTCAGAGGTCCTCATACTACAGCACTAATATACCAGCTACTCTACTTCCTGTAGTCATCACAGGAACCTGAAGATTATCTCCACCAGAACCTCGTCAGGTCAGAATCATGAGAGGAAACTTGCCATTTTCTTTCCCTTCATGGAACACTGTTCCAGGTCTTCATCTGACGGGCTCCAATCCAGCTGCAAAGAGAGAGAGAGAGAACTGTAAAAACACTTTCACCTCAACACGCGTGTGTTCTCTTAAAGACGGCGTGATTTTTATCAGACGAGTGGTTAAAATTATTTTATTATAAAAATGTTTTTAAAGCATCAATTTACAACAAAAACAACAAGTTACAAAGAGTTCAAACCCTGTTTATAAAGAATGAATCCTCCTGCAAACAGCTGGATTAAAGAGAGAACCTGAACTGACAGATGTTTACCGGTTCCAACATGCTGGAGTTCTCTAATGATGCTGGAATCCAAGTCGGTCCAGGAGGTTTCTGTACCTGCTGATTCATCCAGATGTTCACCTGCTGATTCATCCAGATGTTCACCTGCTGATTCATCCAGATGTTCACCAACTGATTCATCCAGATGTTCACCTGCTGATTCATCCAGATGTTCACCAACTGATTCATCCAGATGTTCACCAACTGATTCATCCAGATGTTCACCAGCGGATTCATCCAGATGTTCACCAGCTGATTCACCTGCTGATTCATCCAGATGTTCACCTGCTGATTCATCCAGATGTTCACCTGCTGATTCAACCAGATGTTCACCAGCTGATTCATCCAGATGTTCAACTGCTGATTCAACCAGATGTTCAACTGCTGATTCATCCAGATGTTCACCTGCTGATTCATCCAGATGTTCACCTGCTGATTCATCCAGATGTTCACCAACTGATTCATCCAGATGTTCACCAGCGGATTCATCCAGATGTTCACCAGCTGATTCACCTGCTGATTCATCCAGATGTTCACCTGCTGATTCATCCAGATGTTCAACTGCTGATTCAACCAGATGTTCAACTGCTGATTCATCCAGATGTTCACCTGCTGATTCACCTGCTGATTCATCCAGATGTTCACCTGCTGATTCATCCAGATGTTCAACTGCTGATTCAACCAGATGTTCAACTGCTGATTCATCCAGATGTTCACCTGCTGATTCATCCAGATGTTCACCTGCTAACAGGATATTCAGCTTTGTTTCACTTTGGTTTGAAAGTGGTCCTTCCAGACCCAGGTGGATCTGGGATCAGGATCTGTCAGTCTTCATCCCTCTTGGTGAATGTTTTAGAGTTTAGGTCCATCTTCCTGAGTCGAAGCCCAGAATCGCTGCTTTCAACTGGATTTAGACATGTTGTTTGAACTGAACTAAATCTGGTTCCGAGTTCCCAGCAGCTGTTCCAGGAACTGATCTCAGGTCAGAGTGTTTATAAACACTAGGACAGAGGTGAACCCTGACCCGTCTGCCTGCACTCTGATCCTCTACGGGGTCTGTAGCTGTAGGAAAACCAGCCCGGTTGTTACCTGCTTCTGTCTGGAACCGCTCATGAACTGGAACCCAGAACATTATCAGAGGCAGCAGCAACATTCAGGAAGCTCTTTACATATGAGCTTTGGTTAGAAGTCAGGGATCACCTGCTCACCTTGTTCCTCAGAAACATGGCGTCCTTGTGTCGAACATCCAGAGCGAAAACCGAGTCACGTGCTCCAACGTACAGCGTCTCTCCATCTTCACTGAGGAGCAGCGTCGTGCTGTTACTCACTTCATGACTTCTGAAGGAGGTCAGACGTCTCCCAGGGCTACCTGTCGTAAATCCAGGTAACACACAGGTTACACACGTCAGCAGGCCGCAACCCAACAGGGCAGCGAGCATTCAAAGGTCAAGCAAGGTCATTTGATTTACAGCTCTGTCATGGTGCGCGCCGCCAGGTAAAATCCCTGGCTGTGCATGTCCCATAATGCCGTGGGGCAGACCACCTCATAGGGCGTGGCTAAAAGTGGAAAGAAAAACTTCTGCTGTGTTTGAAGACAGAGTGTAAAATCAATAATAAAGAATGTGGGCGGAGCTGATTAAGGATTATTCCACATCAACAGCATCAAATTATTCG
Organism: Pachypanchax playfairii; assembly: GCA_006937955.1. Lineage (NCBI taxonomy): Eukaryota > Metazoa > Chordata > Actinopteri > Cyprinodontiformes > Aplocheilidae > Pachypanchax > Pachypanchax playfairii. The sequence continues at coordinate 446,725 of SSNP01000091.1, read as the reverse complement.
TCATGTGAATTTTAACTACGTCTTTCTCACAGAAACCAAATTATTTTCACATTTCTGTAGATCTGGAACTGGACTGTGCTGGAAACACCCCGTACCTGCAGCTTCTAAAGCTCATCAACGTGTTGTTCAGAGAAACACTAAACACGTCAGTCCAGTCACGTGTTACACCAGGTGCATATCACTCACCTGTTGGGAAGGAGACTCGAGGTGTTGGTACGGACAGACAGAAGGACAGCAAACCCAGGAAGGTCCCCATGAGCTTCAGACAGCTGGGACTGTCCATTGGATCAGGTGTTTGACCTTGGCTGTGTGTGAGGTGAGAGGTCAGGTGCTGGATCGGAATACCCTGACTGGCTGCATGGAAGGGGAGGAGACGGAAGCTGGACCGTCAAACCATCGCTGAACCTGAGGACAGAAGACAAAATGTCACAGTAAAGCAGGTTGTTTGTGTTATTACCTGGAGGCAATGTTTAAAAACACAAACTGTTAATACTAATGAAGTACTGCTGAACTCAAAATGTTCTGAGCAGGTTCACAATGAGGTCATGTGACAGACGTGACAGAGTCTGGAGACGCCGTGGAGAACGTTGTGCTGCATGCAACATCCTCCAGCAGGACCGGTTTGGTAGTTGGTCCTGGTTCCTCATAATGAGAGACAATACTAGACCTCGTGGGGCTGGAGTATGTCAGCAGTTCCTGTAAGACGAAGGCATTAATGCTATGGACTAGCCCCGCCCCTTTCCCCGGACCTGAATCTAGCTGAGTACATCTTGGACATCATGTCTCACTCCATCTGGGACATCGTGTCTCGTTCCATCTGGGACATCATGTCTCGCTCCATCTGGGACATCATGTCTCTCACCATCTGGGACATCGTGTCTCGCTCCATCTGGGACATAATGTCTCGCTCCATCTGGGACATCATGTCTCACACCATCTGGGACATCGTGTCTCACTCCATCCGGGACATCGTGTCTCACACCATCTGGGACATCGTGTCTCACACCATCTGGGACATCGTGTCTCACTCCATCTGGGACATCGTGTCTCACGCCATCTGGGGCATCGTGTCTCACACCATCTGGGACATCGTGTCTCACACCATCTGGGACATCGTGTCTCACTCCATCTGGGACATCGTGTCTCACGCCATGTCCCACGCCATCTGGGACATAGTGTCTCACTCCATCTGGGACATCGTGTCTCACGCCATGTCCCACGCCATCTGGGACATCGTGTCTCACTCCATCTGGGACATCGTGTCTCGCTCCATCTGGGACATCGTGTCTCTCACCATCTGGGACATCGTGTCTCACTCCATCTGGGACATCGTGTCTCACTCCATCTGGGACATCGTGTCTCACTCCATCTTTAGTCCAGGTCTGGGTCCCTCAGGAGACCTCATCAGGAGCTGCCCAGGTGTTGTCGGGGTGTCATACAGGTACGTGGAGGCCACGCCCACTACTGAACCTCATGTTAGCTTGTTTTACGGATGTTACATCAGAGTTTGATCAGTCTGGCGTTTTGGGTCGATACATCTGATTTCTATTGATAATGTTTGTGTGATTTTGTTGAAGGAACATTCAACTATGATCTGGGACGTCTTATTTGTATATCAGTGAACTTGTTTCTGAGGAGCTTCATATTCTGACACTAGCTTAATGTGTGTTAGATAAAGTTTATTGGTTCCAGTCAGAGCAGCTGAAATAACAGCTGAATGTCAACAAAAACATCTGGACATTTTTCAGTGTGAAAGAAAAGTCAGCAGCAGAACTATCGAAGGCAGATTGATAGTCTTCATCAGAAAGAACTGAAGTTTAGATGGAAAACACTCCAAACAGTGTGATTACAAGGAACCAACGAAGAAGAGCGCCGCGTGTGGACAGACAAGCCAACAGTCTCATGAAAATCTGTGGAGTTTTACTGATTCTTTTATCATGTTATAGAGTCTTTTTGAAGACTTTTCCAATACTTTAGACTTTAGGAAGGTTTTCTTAGGCAACCCGCTGCTCTGCTATTGGCTGGTAGATGTAAACATAATGCCAACGCCATACCCGTCAAAATTAAAGCTGATATACCTGATTTCAAATAGCCTAGCTTAGACTGTCAACAAAGTCACAGAACTCTCGTCCCTCCCGTCAGGTAGAATTCCTAAGCCACGCCCCCCCAGGTTTGGAAACACGTGTAGCCCCAGAAGACGACAGAGTGCAAGACACCGGTCCGCAGTTCATTCAAGTACCGTAACATGGCGGAATCACCGGTAAGTGAAAACAATATAACAACAAACAACTGACATTAATTGTTACTTTGTCCTGAACCTGACGTGGAACCAGCCGGCGGCTGTTTCTCCTGCTGTCACATGGTAGACCGGCGAACACTCCCAGCAGTGGTGTTCTGCAGTAATATGTCTCAGTTTATTAGGAGCACAGAAGCCAAATAAATGCAGAAGTCTGTATGTCTGGAGAGACTGTCCAATCATTCCTTCTGGACCGAACCATTTGATTGGTTCATGTTTTTAGAAAAATACGGGAGAACCACTTAGTTTTTTTTTTGTCTTTTTTTTAATCTTCACAACATATTTTTCTCCGTGCTTTGTTAAAACGTTTTTAATGGGCATGAAAAAAAATATGTTAAACTAATTTGTTATGCAAATTAAGTATAGCAGTTTTAATATTTTATATTTTACTTCAAATATAATTTTATAGGAAATAGTGTATTTTCATTCTACAACCCTCTAAACACCCCGTGGAGGTATTATTTTGTTAAAAATATTGCTTTTTAGAAAAAATATTCAATATTGTACCTTTAACATCTAACTACATCACAGAATTCTCACATCTGGTTTTACAAATAAATACTCAAAATGACAGACTAGAAAATAAAGAGATAGATTTATTGTATGTGTAAATTCTTAAGACGGTAATTAAGATTCCAGGTGGTGGTGGGCATAGGGCCCCACATCATATCCCGCTTAGGGCCCCATGAAGGTTTGTGCCGGCCCTGCTCTGACACAATACACACTAAAAACTACATGTGGTATTTATCACGGGAAGCTGTGAAAAAGTCCCGAGAACCCAAATCACGCACATTCTGAGAGACAGTCCAAAGAAAAGACAGAGGACGGAAACCAGGGAAGGACAAACTACAACAACAAGAGGAACGTAGACCCCTGAACACAGACTCATAATCTTTAAAACTTCCTTCTGTCCGTGAAGTGAAGCGCAAACTTACCGAAAACGTTCCTGCACATCGTCCCCACGTACCGTGACCGTGTCCCCACGTATCGTGACAGTGTCCACTCGGTGTCTTCTGTGTCCCAAATTAAATAATCACGTTAAAAAGCGCGAAACCAGCGTGTTTTCTGAAAATGCAGCAGTCACGTGGGGAAGCAGCGGCTCGTGGCGTCAAGCCTTTGAAGTGCAGCTGTTTAAACACGACGGAGTCGGTGCATCACGTGACTACAGCTGCTCACCACCATCTTAACCGACTCACTTCAACCAGTCAGAGCCCGTCGGTGAGTCCTTGAGGCCCAGAGAGTCAGCTGGGAACAATCGGTCGGAGAAGTGACGAGGGGCGGGATGGAGAGACTCGTGCGGGAGGGGGGGCGGGGCCAGTATCCAGCAGAAGGACAGCAGGTAAAGGTAAAGGTAGCCAGGTCGGTGAAGAGTCATGGAGATAGAGAAGGAAAAGACACTTGGAGGACAAACAGTTCTTCTGACATTTAAAATAGAGCATGAAGATATTAAAGGTCCTGTATCCTGCTCTTTTACAGCTTTCAACATCTGGATAGACACATATATGATAAAATCTTACCTTTGATGTTATATAGTCTTCATTTATCCTAAAATATAAATTATATTCTTGAGTTATTCTCTGACCAGGAAGTAAAACAACTGGTTTACCTAAAATCCCTTCCCTCCAGCAGCCCCCCGCCCCTCATGAGTGCTGCCCCTCGAGCTGCCTGAATAAAATGATGAATAAATTCCTGTAACTCTCACAGCTAAATGCACATTTTCACTGAGACATTTTTAGAAAGTAAAATACTACAAACGGTGGTGTTTAGTAACTTGTTTCAGACTCTGGCAGCTCGGGGTGTGTGTGTTTAATCTGCATGTCCTGGTGTAACATTGTTACATCACTATGTTACAGTCAGGTGGTTTTCCAGGAGAGAGTGGAGAAGCTGTACCTGCAACAAAGTAAAGTGTTGCTGGTCGAGAGTCGGAGAGGAAATAGAGTTTCCCGAGGATCATTTACTGAATACTGATTAATGAAGACTTAAAAAAAACTAAGAAGAAGCATCAAAATATCAAAGTGTGTAAGATTAAAATATTGAAAAAACTATAAACAGTGAAGGAGCTGACAGCTTGTCGGTGCTTCTGGATGGTGACAGTTGGTGCAGGAGTTATCCAGGTAGGATGTTTGTGCCTCCCCCTTTATGGTGTTACAGGTGTCAGAGATCTGGACATGTCCTGATGAAAGAGTCAATACCTCTTGTTCACATGTGCAGAACCTCCTGTTCACCTATGCAGACCCTTTTGTTCACATGTGCAGAACCTCCTGTTCACCTGTGCAGACCCTTTTGTTCACCTGTGCAGACCCTCCTGTTCACCTGTGCAGACCCTTTTGTTCACATGTGCAGACCCTCTTGTTCACATGTGCAGAACCTCCTGTTCACCTGTGCAGACCCTTTTGTTCACATGTGCAGAACCTCCTGTTCACCTGTGCAGACCCTCTTGTTCACATGTGCAGAACCTCCTGTTCACCTGTGCAGACCCTCTTGTTCACCTGTGCAGAACCTCCTGTTCACCTGTGCAGACCCTCTTGTTCACCTGTGCAGACCCTCCTGCTCACATGTGCAGACCCTCTTGTTCACCTGTGCAGACCCTTCTGGTCAGCTCTTATCTGTGAAAAGGAACCAGTCTGTTTTACATGATCAATGAAGTGAAAGCAAACTAAAGAACCAGAATCTCCTCCAGCTGGAGATGTCAGTGAACATCTCATTCTCCATTTTTCATCCATCTTGGTGTAGTTTTGTCAGGATGGAGAAGGTCTTTATGGCCCACAGTGCATCCTGGGAAATTGGGAGCGACCTGCCAGTGAGACGAGCTTCCTTGACCTGGTTAACCAGTGCTTTAGGTTTCATACTGAAACCATCCAGAAAAGCAGGTCTTGTGCTGGTCTCTGGACTGTGGTCTCCTGCTGGATCGAGGCTGCAGATCCTGACAATAACCCCGACTGCAGTCAGAAAGACGATGCAGAAGGTCTTAAGGACGTCCTCACAGACGGTTTCAACACCTTGCTGAGTCAGACTGTCCTCTGTGCCAAACACATCACTCTGCCATCCATTCCACTGCCGTCCTCCTGGTCTCCAGTCCTTTAAAATAGTTATTCATCATCACATCAGACCCATTATCTCTCCATCCCTGGACTTCTTCATGTTAACGTATCGAGCCCACTAGTCCACTGAAGATGTGGTCTCCACAGACCTGATGATCTCATCACTGAAGATGTGGTCTCCACAGACCTGATGGTCTCATCACTGAAGATGTGGTCTCCACAGACCTGATGGTCTCATCACCAACAACCAGACAAACAATGAGACAGAAGCAACTCAGCAGACCTCTGGTTACAAGGACAGGAACCTTTTCTAATGTCCTCAAAACAAAGTTGGTCATGTGGTGACATGTGCTGCAGGGTCAGGGTCAGGCTCGGGGTCTGGGTCTGGGTCTGGCTCTGGCTCTGGCTCTGGCTCTGGCTCTGGCTCTGGCTCTGGCTCTGGCTCTGGCTCTGGCTCGGGCTCGGGCTCGGGCTCGGGCTCTGGGTCGGGGTCTGGCTCGGGGTCGGGGTCGGGGTCTGGCTCTGGCTCTGGCTCTGGCTCTGGCTCTGGCTCTGGCTCTGGCTCTGGCTCGGGGTCTGGCTCTGGCTCTGGCTCTGGCTCTGGCTCTGGCTCTGGCTCTGGCTCTGGCTCTGGCTCTGGCTCTGGGTCGGGGTCGGGGTCAGGGCCGGGGTCAGGGCCGGGGTCTGGGTCGGGGTTTCACAGCAGTTCCTGTAAAGTGTTTCTTACATGAGAGTTACACATCAGCTACATGCTACATGCAACATGCTACATGCTACATGCTACATGCTACATGCTAGAGCTCGCGGCTCCTCCCACTGTTTGAATAACCACGTTATATTAAACTAACGGCAGGTCCGTCTATGAAATGTCTTCACATGTTGTGAAATGATGAAGATTAGAGCTGCTTTAAAATAGCAACAATCCACTTTGATCAGATTAGTTCATCAAATCCATCAAAGACACTTTAAATTCTGTTCCTCTGAAACATCTTAAACATCTATGAACATGTAGTTTATCACCACCGAACATGTGAATGAAGAACATTTACTATGTTTGATCATCTTCTACCTGAAGGTTGGTGGTTTGATTCTTGCTTCCTCCTGCACATGTCAAAGGGTCCCCGGGTCAGACCCTGAACCCCATGTAGACCCCAGTGTGACTGGGTGAAAGTAACTTGTAGTTTAAAATCCCTTTAAGGGGTCAGTAAGACTTGAAAAGCTCCTCACAAACACAGACCAGGTACCAAAAAGCTGAGAGTCTTTTTCCCTTATGAACCTTGTTGGGGTGTCCTGAATAAGGAAAGGTGAGTCCTGACTGGTCCTGACTGGTCCTGACTGGTCCTGAGTGGTCCTGACTGGTCCTGACTGGTCCTGAGTGGTCCTGACTGGTCCTGACTGGTCCTGACTGGTCCTGAGTGGTCCTGACTGGTCCTGACTGGTCCTGAGTGGTCCTGACTGGTCCTGAGTGTTCCTGACTGGTCCTGAGTGGTCCTGAGTGGTCCTGACTGGTCCTGACTGGTCCTGACTGGTCCTGACTGGTCCTGAGTGGTCCTGACTGGTCCTGAGTGTTCCTGACTGGTCCTGAGTGGTCCTGAGTGGTCCTGACTGGTCCTGAGTGTTCCTGACTGGTCCTGAGTGGTCCTGAGTGGTCCTGACTGGTCCTGACTGGTCCTGAGTGTTCCTGACTGGTCCTGACTGGCCCTGAGTGGTCCTGACTGGTCCTGAGTGGTCCTGAGTGGTTCTGAGTGGTCCTGACTGGTCCTGAGTGGTCCTGACTGGTCCTGACTGGTTCTGACTGGTCCTGAGTGGTCCTGACTGGTCCTGAGTGTTCCTGACTGGTCCTGAGTGGTCCTGAGTGGTCCTGTGTGGTCCTGACTGGTCCTGAGTGGTCCTGAGTGGGCCTGAGTGGTCCTGAGTGGTCCTGAGTGGTCCTGACTGGTCCTGAGTGGTTCTGAGTGGTCCTGACTGGTCCTGACTGGTCCTGTGTGG